>MJUU01073347.1:49442-70270 GCA_002080025.1 Modiolus philippinarum | reverse complement strand
GGGAGAGACAATAAAAACGAAGTTTTTTCCCAAAAATCATTTTTCAATTTTCCTCAAAAACGAAAGGGAGCTTCCTTTGGTCAAGAACAACCTTGAGTAACAAAATCATTCAAATCGTTGAAGGTAATCTTAAGTTCCATACGACATAGAGCTAATTCTTAAAATATGCACTTTTTGATATAAAAACTAAAGAGCTTCCTTTGTTCAAGTTAAACTTTGAGAAAAAAAATCATAAAAATCGGTCAAAGCAATCTTGAGTTATTGTACGACATAGAAAATGCTGACGAACAGACGGACGGACTGACAGACCGACAGACAGATGGACGGACAGGCTGATTACTATAGGGTGCTGCCATTTCATTACGGGGCCCTAAAAAATGCTGACGGACAGATGGACGGACAGACAGACGGACAGGCTGGTTACTATAGGGTGCCGCCATTTCATGGCGGGGCCCAAAAAATTCAATTGAATAGATATTGAAAATCAAAACAAAACATTGTTTTTGAAAAGAAATGGTAGTGGGCTGAATACAGAGTTGTAAAGAATACCACAAGTTTTTAAGTATGGCTATGTAAGGTATACCTTATATTATCTGTCTATCTATCTGAATGTCAGCTACTGTTACTTATACAATTAATAATGATATCAAACCATACTCAACATGAACTTCTTACACTGATAATGGAATGGTTTATCCAATAATTAGGTAGGAGTGGTCACCGAGGGATTAGGGGGGTATGCCTTTTCCAGGATAGTTCACTTTTGTCAATGGTTGTCTTCGGTCTGTACCTGCGTTTCAGCAAGATGTTTGCTCCAGATAATGAAGAAAAAAAAAGAAAAGGCCGAC
The DNA here is from genome assembly GCA_002080025.1 of Modiolus philippinarum. Classification (NCBI taxonomy): domain Eukaryota; kingdom Metazoa; phylum Mollusca; class Bivalvia; order Mytilida; family Modiolidae; genus Modiolus; species Modiolus philippinarum. Next base: position 69,422 of record MJUU01073347.1, on the reverse strand, counting down.
AGCATGCTTAAGTCTTATAAGTGAAAAAGGGGCATACAAACAAGCTAAATGATAATATACAAAATTAACAATCTACTAAATGGCAGAGTAAAGCTTTAGAATTACAAGTGCAATATCATTCTCTATAACTTTTATGATGACCCAATCAAGACATCCAGAGGGATCAAAAGTAGAAAGTTCACTAAAATGAAAAATTCAGATTTGAAGTAGAGACTACAGTGGACTGTACAGAAATGTAATTTTGACCCCTTTAGAACCTTTTAACTAAGAAAAGGTAAGACCAATAAAAACTCCACCCAAACACTACTGAAAACTCCATCCAAACACAGTCAATAGTAGTTATTCTGTATCAAGTCTGAAAGTCAATAAAACTCCATCCAAACACTACTGAAAACTTCAGTCAATAGTAGTTATTCTGTATCAAGTCTGAAAGTCAATAAAACTCCATCCAAACACTACTGAAAACGTCAGTCAATAGTAGTTATTCTGTATCAAGTCTGAAAGTCAATAAAACTCCATCCAAACACTACTGAAAACTTCAGTCAATAGTAGTTATTCTGTATCAAGTCTGAAGGTCAATAAAACTCCATCCAAACACTACTGAAAACTTCAGTCAATAGTAGTTATTCTGTATCAAGTCTGAAAGTCAATAAAACTCCATCCAAGCACTACTGAAAACTTCAGTCAATAGTAGTTATTCTGCATACAAACACTACTGAAAACTTCAGTCAATAGTAGTTATTCTGCATCAAGTCTGAAAGTCAATACTACTGAAAAATTCAGTCAATAGTACCTATTCTGTATCAAGTCTGAAGTAATAATCTGGAGATCAAAATAGGAATTTTTCATTTTTTAAGATGCGTCTATGGAACACATATGTCACAGTAATTAATATAAATTAAAGAATTCCTGAACTTGTTATAGCATAACATAGTCCAACAAAAGCTTGGAAAAGAGGAACATAAACACAAAGACCAGATCAGGCAAACAAAATTGAAGGAGTTGCAGTCTAAAACCAAACTAACACATGAGCCACTATTGACTCGTTGAACCACTAAAATCTGTAAAATAAAAACTTTAAGCATCAGGTGTACAACTAGATCAGGTGAGCAACATATCCTGAAAGTTTATAAGAACCAGACTTATGGTTTGAAGCAAATGTAGATTAAAAAACCGACAGACAATGCAAGACTATGATGAGAGATGAAAGATAGTAATCCTTATGTGTCTGCTCTGCTTACAGCAGAGGACACAAAAATATGACAAGGAAAACTTTGTAAATAACCCCTACTGGCTGCCCTTATATTAGAATAAGTCATATCCAAATCCTTAAATAATTAGAATAAATTTCCTTTGACACTTATGAACTTAAAGAGTAACAAGATATTATCTTTTAATCTTTTTCTTTCATTAAACACCAGCTACTGAGATAATTCACTATGAACAATAAGGATAGTGGTATTGAGTTATTCCCCTTTGTATGCAAAAATAGTTTAATGACTTTTTTACACTTTTTTTCTGCACAGAAATTAATATGTTCAATTCAAATACGAAAGTGTAAAATAAAACCTATTTGAGAGAAAGTAAACAAGTACAATAAATTTAATTGGAAGACCTTTGATCTTCAGGTATCACAAGGAAACAGGTAACTTCAAATGGCAACATGCCAAAAAATAAGTTTTTAAACTTACCCGAATTTGTTTTTCTTTGATGGGAAAATATATCAACACAACTTTAAATTCATTGAAAATTCAATTACGTTTGACATGGTACAAAATCCTTATCTATATCACCATAAAGGCAAAATAAACATGATTATAGATTTGGATATTAAATAGCAATATATTGAATTATTTAGGTATGTACAAGTAAGGCCTATGGTAACATGAAGTAGCACTTAAAACATTATGGACATGTATCACTGTGTATTGTACAAGCTTCGGTATTGGACATGTAATAATTAAATCATTTGATATTAAATACCAGTGTAATTACTACTTTTAGACCTGATGATGAATCATATGTAGTAATTCTAAAATTTTCCTGTAAAGTTTAACGAGTTGACTTTATTGAAGAAATAAAAAACATACTAGACAAAATGTGTTCTGTGAAACACTAAATGCAGCTGCTAAGAAGAAACAAATACCAATTTATATGCCTCTGAGATACTACTATGCATTTTTAAATTATGGTATAAACTAAATGTCTTATAAAAAGGAAAACACATACGAAATATAAATGCACTATCATTATCAACAATTCAAACTAAAGGTACTGTGGCCAGGAGGGCCACAAAATGATAACCCCCACTCCCCATTGGAGAAGAAGATCTCAATAAAATTTGTCACGAAAATAGTTATAATTGCACAATTCCATTGTGTACTTAACATTTTGAGAGATCTGCATAAAAAGATCTCAAAAATTAACTAAGTCGGTAACAGGAAGTAGATGTCCGGCAATCCTGAAACTAGAGGTACTGTGGCCTGGAGGGCCACAAAATGATACCCCCCACTCCCCATGTAGAAGATTCCTGATATAATTTGTCACTAAAAGTTATAATTGCACAATTCCCGGTAAAACAGGAAGTAGATAGTCTGGAATCCTAAAATCACTACTTGCAGTATAAGACATCATTCTAAACTTCCATACAAAATTTCAAGTTGCAGTGATAAGCAGTTACTGAGAAAACTGTTACAAAAATTTTCTACGATTGACAAAAGATCTCAAAAATTAACTAAGTCGGTAAACAGGAAGTAGATGTCCGGCAATCCTGAAATCGTTACTTGCTGTATAGGACATCATTATAAACTTGCATACAAAAAAGACATCATTCTAAACTTCCATACAAAATTTCAAGTTGCAGTGAAAAGTAGTTACTGAGAAAACTGTTACGAAAATTTTCTATGATTGACATAAGATCTCGAAAATTCACTAAGTCGGTAAACAGGAAGTAGATGTCTGGCAATCCTGTAATCGCTACTTGCAGTATAGGACATCAATATAAACTTGCATACAAAATTTCAAATTGCAGTGATGAGTAGTTACTGAGAAAACTGTTACGAAAATTTTCTATGATTGACAAAAGATCTCGAAAATTAACTAAGTCGGTAAACAGGAAGTAGATGTCCAACAATTCTGTAATCGCTACTTGCAGTATAGGACATCATTATAAACTTGCATACAAAATTTCAAGTTGCAGTGATGAGTAGTTACTGAGAAAACTGTTACGAAAAATTGTTTGGTATCACAGACAGACAGAGGGACAGACAGACGGACAGAAAACTGTTACGAAAATTTTCTATGATTGACAAAAGATCTCGAAAATTAACTAAGTCGGTAAACAGGAAGTAGATGTCCAGCAATTCTGTAATCGCTACTTGCAGTATAGGACATCATTATAAACTTGCATACAAAATTTCAAGTTGCAGTGATGAGTAGTTACTGAGAAAACTGTTACGAAAAATTGTTTGGTATCACAGACAGACAGAGGGACAGACAGACGGACAGAGTGATTCCTATATAGCCCCCCCCCGAACTTCGTTCGTGGGGGTATAATAATCAATACTTGTGGTATTGGACATCATGTCAAACTTGCATACAAAATTTCAAGTTGCAGTGATGAATAGTTATTGAGAAAACTGTTACGAAAAGTTCTTACGATTGACAAAGGATCTCAAAAATTGACTAAGTCGGTAAACAGGAAGTAGATATCCGGCAATCCTGAAATCGCTACTTGCAGTATGGGACATCATTTCAAACTTGCATACAAAATTTCAAGCTGCAGTGATAAGTAGTTACTGAGAAAACTGTTACGAAAAGTTATTACCATTGACAAAAGATCTCGAAAATTAACTAAGTCGGTAAACAGGAGGTAGATGTCCGGCAATCCTGAAATCGCTACTTGAGGTATGGGACATCATGTCAAACTTGCATACAAAATTTTAAGTTGCAGTGATGAGTAGTTACTGAGAAAACTGTTACGAAAAATTGTTTGCTATCACAGACAGACAGACGGACAGACAGACAGACGGACAGAGTGATTCCTATATACCCCCCTGAACTTCGTTCGTGGGGGGTATAAAGATATAAAACCTATGCTGAAGTTTTAAAAACTATGTCATATGTCCAGGTTAATGTATTGCAGTATCATCTGAACGGTCCTACCACAAGGAATAAACTTACTAAATATGCAGGTCCTTACCTTTCGGAAGATACACTAATTGTAAAGTTTTTAAAAGAAGGTCACACGCCAAGGTAAAGGTCACAAGTCAAATATTCTGGTACCACTAGGAATACACATACTAAACGTGAAAGCCATGTTACTTACCATCCAGAAAATCTACCAAATGTAAAGTTTTATCAAGAAGGTCAAATGCCAAGGTCAGGGTCACAAGGTAAAACAGTCTAGTTTCAAAGAAAAGATCTTACCACAAGGAATACATATTTGAAATATTAAAGCCATAGATGCTATATTAAGTTTTCCATGTACCATTCAAGGTCAGCTACTCCAGTTCTTGTGTCAAATAGTACACATGTGATATATAAAACCTCTAATAGTCACCATTCAAAACATATACCAAAGGTTAATATAAAGTAGGTCATCCAAGGTCAAGGTTAATATGTACTTCTAAGGATACCATGGATGGAATGATGAATGATGTGACCAATGTAAGATTTATTCATCCCTCCATCTTCCTGGGTTGGAGGGGTAAAAAATATTGTGAATCTTTAAATATAAATTACACTTTTCAGCATTATCATCTACACTTACAGGATATATTTATTCCTTGTTCAATCCTCTTTCAATCTTTTCATTCATTAAAATAAATACAACTGTATTTTATTCACAAATACAGGGTTGACTCTAATAATTATCTGTGACATGGAATGACATAAAGATAAAATGTCCTACAAGGAAATTATATACCTTGTTTAATTATAATCTCACTGTGTATAATCTATTAATATTCATTAATAAAAAAACATCTTTCCGACAAGTATAACTGATTGACTGGCATAAGGTTGTCTGGTACTGTGTTAGACCTGAAATATAGTTCCAGAATGAAAAATCTTTGAACTGGTGGAGTTTAATGTAAGGCAGTGACCAAGACTGGCATGCCTGCAGTCCAGAAGGCGTGTCATCAAGTCTGAGACCTATCAGGAAGACTCCCACAGACGCAAAGCTAAAATTTAGTTGTGTTCAATTAGCTATAGGATAGGCAATAAGAAAGTCACTTTCAGGACTGTACATGTAAAAGCAGTTAAAGGCAGGCAATTCATAGAAGTCAAAACTCAGACCACGAAATAGCACTATCATGTATCAATCAAGGAAGATAACTCATTCTTCACATTATTTCATAAAAATTCAGGTATTTTATCTTTTCAGCTAGAGATCTTTAAACAAGCTTAAATATGCAAAATATACAGAGGATGAAACTAATTTGCATACCTTTGCAAATAAATGAAAATGACAAAAGCAATTGAAAATCCTTTAGCATTTGAGGGTTAACTGTTTTTTTTCAAATATTGTAGATCTGCATTGGTTGCCTATTTGATATTTAATTCTAATCAACACCAAATGCAAACTGTACATAACCACATCATCCAGATTAATGTACATATTTGAAATATCTTATTTCTTTTTGCCCAGTGGTTCTTGAAGATGATATAGACCCACAACAACAGACAATACCATTGGTCACAAACTATTTATGGTCAAGGACAAGTTTTCCATATCACTACTAATTTGATTCAAACAGATGTTAGGCTAAAACAGCTCATGGTGACTTCAACAATAACAGCATTGTTCCATTGCTTATTATAACCATGTATTTGTAGAGACTATGTCTCATTTGCATTTACTCCATATCCCTTCATTTTTAACATAAAAGGCCACTAAAAATACCAAAACCTTACCATCCAAATTCCACAGTAATCAAAATATTCCTTTCAATCCATTTATAATTCAACAGTTTTAATTACGAAAGCTTACAAAGCGTTGGAACACCTGTATCAAATACTATATTGATAATTAGGGAGATTTCTTATTGTCATACATCACTACAGACTATGTCCATCCCTCTCATCTGGTAAGGGAGACTTCCTATTGTGAACAATGTCCACCCCTCTCAGCTGGTAAACTACCCATCTATTATCAATCTATCTTCCATTTTTATACATCTACTTAGTAGCTTGAATTTGAGCCAAAATAAATTTCCCTATCCTACAGTGTAAAACATGACAATTTGTATTTCTCGATTATCTTTTACGTAACATCTTTACATCTGGTAAAATAATATCAAATATTTTTACCTGCATGTCTGTATGGCCTACACATGTCATGCTTTCTGCCTCATTTCACCGAAGATGAATTTTAATTTATATCCAAAAGTTCCTTACAAGCTGTTGTAATGCATTATACTGAATGTTTTTAATTGTTGAATGCAGCTCTTAGAAACCGCAAGGTCATTACACCTCTATAAACCATATTGTCTGACATAATTATAGGCTTGTTTTATTAAATTTTATATCTGGCAAGCAAATCAGTGAAAGGGATTATAAAATGTAAAGTGTTTGCTCAATTTTACCTATCTAAATTACAGGTATACCAATGTATACAGCCCAAAACTTCTTTTAAATCAATAAATTTATTTGACAATTTCTTGATATGGGTCTTACATTCACAGGTGTTACTATTTGTCAATAGCTTTTCATATTTGGTTCCCTTGCCTTGTATAGAAGTAAAAACATAGAACTACCATCTATCTGATCAAGTCATAAACTGATCTTTTTCTATAAAAAAACTTTATAAAACGGTATACATACTCTGGAATAAATACGATGCCTTTCTGATATCTGTCAGGTACAAATCCTTACCTTTACAGGTATAAATTTCTAAGCTTTGGTAACATGTGGGGGGTATGACATGACAATTTGTCTAGCCAATCAATTAAATATATCTAGTTTTAATCGAAATATAGACACACTAGATACCATACCCTTCCGGGTAACATCACATATAACATCTCAATAACTGTATAATGTGTATCACTTACAACAGACGAGGATCTCTGTCTCTCACAATGCCCTAATGTTTTTATTCTCAACCAAGAAGCGCAAAATTGAAAGCATTTTAAAAAATTTTTCTGTTTTATCAAACATGTCATACTCCTCAAGAGCAGATATTGTTACTTTCTGTCTAGCACTGTCTACTAAGGGGCATAATTTGCTGTTTAAGAAACAAAGGCTTCGTGTGTAATATTTTCAAAAGTGGAAACCAAAATTCTTTGACTGGCTAAAATGTTGAATAATGTTACATTATGGGACAAATATTTCATGAGCAATTAATTTACCAGTTTCTGAAACAGCAAATTCTGTATTTCTGATTTTGCTTCTTTTTCAATTGTTGATTTTATTTACAAATTGTTGTCGGATAGACTTGCCCATGACATTCAAATTTTAATGAAACATGATAAATGTTTTCCTGAGCCCCTTTTAGAGGATATGACAACATTTTATGGGAGGATAACACAATAACTGACATGTGCCACAATATGCAGAAAATTATGTAATCAAGTCAAGGTGATTTTAAAACAAAATTTTAGTAACATTTCATCCCCTGCCAAGATTGACTGAATCAGAGTTCTGCCAAATTAGGTACACTATCAGACATTTACCGATTATATAACATTACTAATCATAGTTATTTTACATACGTGTGATCCAGTACAGTTTGGCTGTATGTCTCGTCCAGTACAAACAATAAAATCAGCTGAAGACATAACTTAGTATAAGCAAATACTACTTTGATTATTGATTCCAATTGTTAATTTTTGAAAATACATCTATCATTTCAGTATGGAAGTAAAGTATAATGTTTTCCTTACGTTTAATGACAGATTTAAATATTTCACTTAAGTTTTGACCAGTTTTACTAACATGCTGTATTTAAACCCAATGTAAACCATTTATATATAGGTACTTCAAATATCTTTTCCAGTTATTGATACTTTCAAAAAAATTACATATATTTTATACCTAGTGATGTTGAATCTTGTACATAACTTTCATGAGAGCCATTATGAATAAAGCGCACCCTTCATCAAACGTGCCGTTTTTATCATTTTATTATACCAAGAAAGACTAAGGTTGAGGACAAAACTTAAAATTTACATATCTATACTCCAGAATAATGGTGTTCTTTTATGTCAATTCCTTTTAAACTGAAATTTTCTTGTCTTATATCTATGGTCAAGGTAAATAAATTTTCAATAATGTGTTAAAAAGTCAATGTGAAACCAATTATCGTAAAACAAGATGACAAAATAAAAGGTTTGACCCGAGAGTGAACTGAACACCCTTCTACTATAATGGTCTGAAATTCACAAATTTTTATTGGTAACCTTAAAAGTGACCATATCATCCACATCCAGACAGGTTAGAAAGTTTCAAACCTATAAGCTTGTTTTCTAATTTGTTTGTAATGGTCAAAATTTCTTAAAATTTTTAATATGGGCAAATACTGATCGAAGATTGGGTACTTCATTTGCAGTTTCTTTGTACTTTGTATTTCTGATGAGTTGACGTCAAATATTTTTTGGTCCCATTTGTTTCCATATTGGTTGTTTACAAGTTTTTAGCTGTATAATCCCATTTTCCCATGCATATAAACAATTTTTGTTCTACATTTTTGTATTTAAACTTGGTGGAACACTTTCCACAAGTACTGTAAACCAAAAATAAGAATAAAGAACACTGTAACTTGGCTTACCTTCACTTCAAAATTTTGTTGATTTTTCATGTTCTAATGTTGTAATAAATTACAAAACACATTGTATCCCTCATAAAAAAAAGAAGATTCAAAAGGCTTGTGGTATTTGTGGTTAGTTTAATTTTTACCTGTAATCCACATGTCAATTTCTGTCAGGTTTCGGTAGGTATTTACCTGGTGCATTCTGATCAATATGCATCAGGGGGTCACATGATTAGATAGATTATACAGTGTCAGGTTCAATTCAAATACAAACTTTCACATATTTCTCATTTGGTGTTCAAATCTTATTCAAAATCTTTTTTTTTTTTATATCGTATTCAATTTGAGACAAAGTTTTCACCACAAAAAATGGAAATACAATTGAGAGTTTACTTGATAAAGGAATGCCAGCTTTATTCCATAGTAATCTCAAAATCTATCAAAGGACATTTCAACAATGTACTATACAAATGGAAAAAATGAATTGGGAGTTCTGAATCAAATTTTATTGTTACATATTGAACTCGCTCCATTCTTCAAAAATTTTTATATCACCTTTTTATAAGTTTTCTATGTAAATCATTAAGTTTTGTTCCTCTAAAGAAAGAAATCTAACGAAAAAAAATTCCTTTCCACCGAGCTGAATAACAAAAGTTTGTTGATTGAAATAAATGTTCAGATTTTATACATTGGTAAAGTATTGTACTGCATGTTCTCCATGACCTGTTCAAATCTAAAATTCAAATTACTTGTAACTAATTACATGTTGGGTCATAAAAATGGTGGGAAAATCTCTAGTTTTCTGTATACATTAGTATGTACATTTAAGGTGACAATCATGATAGGTTCTTGTCAAGATATTGGAAGGTTATTGTGCACAACTTTTTGACAAGTCAGTTGCTAGTATTCATTATTAAGATCACCAAAACATTTATGTAATAAAATAGTAAGTCAAAGAAATAAATGCTAGAATTTTTGGTCTTAACTGCAAATATTTTCTGCCTAATTTCCATATCAAGTTATAAAATAAACTAATTTTCCAAGGCTTCTACAATGAAACCTTAACTGAACCCATTTTGGACAGGATATTTTGTGTGGTTTACATAGAGTCAGAAAATGAACCATCAAGCACTATGGTTGGTATAGATAGGCTCCAGTTTAGACGAGTTTTAATTGAGACTGATTTCATTTTAGATAGGTTTCAATTTAGTAAGGGTTGGGTTTGGGCAGTTTTCCAGTTTAGACCAGTTTTGTTAAGTGAGGGTTTATAAACTGATTTTAGTTAGACAGGTTTGATTCAGTAAGGGTACGGTTTTTAACAAGTTTCTAGTAAGACAGGCTTTAGGTTAGTCAAGGTTCAGTTTACACAGATTTTAGTTCAATCAGGGTTTGGTTTAGACAGGTTTCCAGTTCAGTTTAGACAGTTATTAGTTAAGTGAGGGTTTAGGCTGGCTTTAGTAAAAACATTAAAGATTGTCTCTGCCTGTAAATAAATAAACCTACTTTTTACCTGAAACATTCAAAGAGACTGATAATCACTTTTTTTCTAAGAGGACCAGTTGTTTGCACTAAACCAATATTAAAGTCTGCAGTTTAACTAGACAAGGGATATCCGGTATGCTACAGATGTCTGGCACTTAGGGCTAGTACGCTAATCATCACATCAAACACTATTCAATGGTCAGAATTGAGCAACATGTTGTCAAACCTTATTGTTGAAAATTCATTAGAAAATTTAGCACATTAACATGGCAAAAACAGCTTGTATGCTGAGACTGAAACATCAAAAGAGTATTTTATAACATTTCTCTTATTAAAAATAAATATAAGGTCAGAAAACGAATTTCTGTGACAGTTTTATAATCATTAATCTGATAAATCTGTCAGAGGTACAATCACATTAAAGATAAATGTACAACAGGTCAGGTCAAGGTATGACCCGATATGTCCAGTTATCTCCCCTTTATACAAAAGATAATTAATAAGTTTACAGATTAAATACCTTCAGTCAGAAGGCTGATAATTCTCTTTTTGCATGTCAAAATCTATCAGGTCTTTTGTGATCATTATCGCTAATTTTATTATTGGGCGGTATGTTGACCTTATGTGACTTGACAACGTATATGTGGCCTTAAAAATCAGTCAAATTATTTTGTAAGATTTTTGTCTATATCAGCTGATATTTTGCCAACATAGATCCTAGGATAAAATTTAACAGATGTACAGATATTGTGGACTTTTGGCAATGTGTGACCTTTAATACTACGTGGAGTTATGGGATAACTTGTGAGGTATATTGTGGACTTTGGAAGTGACTTTTGGCAGTGTGTGACCTATATAATACTCCTTGGAATGTAAGAATACCTTGTACGGTATACTAGTATTCTATCAAGGCAAATTATCTCAAATGTAAACAAGATGTGTTTGTGAAACACTATGCCTCCGGTAGCAACCATGTCTACTATTCAAAATTAATGCAAAAATCACATCTGGTTGCAAAGATATATGCAATGTTAGAGTTTAAAAATTTTCACTCAGTGACCTTGACCTTCGACCTCATCAAAATTTTTTTGGATTTGTACTAACCTCCATTAGATCTATTCACATATAGAATATGAAGCCTCTAGCAATTATTACTAATGAGCTACAGCAAAATCTAGATTTTGACCTTTTACCCCAGTGACCTTGACCTTGTGATCTAAGTGAAATTTGAATAATACTGGTCAGCTTCATATAACAAATATTCAGGCCAAATATGAAAGTCCCATCACATCTGGTTGGAAAGATATAGGCAATGTTAAAATTTTCAAATTTTCACTCATTGACCTTGACCTTTGACCTGAATGATTTATTTTTCAATGGATTTGTACTAAGCTTCATTAGATCTATACACATATTGAATATCAAGCCTCTAGCAATTGTAAATAATGAGCTATAGCAAAATCTAGATTTTGACCATTTGACCTCTGTGATCTTGACCTTTGACCTGACCTTAGCAAAATTTGCATAATTGTGTTCAGTTTCACATGATCAATTCACACACCAAATATGAAGGTCCTATCACATCTGGTTGAAAAGATATACGCAATGTTCAAGTTTTTGTTAAATTTTTCAAATTTGCACTCAGTGACCTTGACCTTTGACCTGACCCAAATTTTTTGGTGGATTTGTATAAGGCCTTAATAGATCTATTCACATATGAAATATCAAGCCTCTAGCAATTGTAAATCACCAGCTATAGCAAAATCTAGATTTTGGCCTTTTGACCTCTGTGACCTTGACCTTTGACCTGACCTGAGCGAAATTTGCATAATGGTGTTCAGCTTCACATGATCTATTCACATACCAAATATGAAGGTCCTATTACATCTGGTTGAAAAGATATAGGCAATGTTAAAGTTTTCAAATTTGCACTCGGTGACCTTGACCTTTGACCTGACCGAAATTTTTTTGGTGGATTTGTATTAAGCTTTATTAGATCTATTCAAATATAAAATTTCAAACCTCTAGCGATTGTAATTAAGGAGCTATAGCAAAATCTAGATTTTGACCTTTTGACCTCTGTGACCTTGACCTTTAACCTGACTTTAGCAAAAATTGCATAAAAGTACTCAGCTTCACATGATCAATTCACATACCAAATATGAACGCCCTATCACATCTGGTTTAAAAGTTATGAGCCAGGTTAAAGTTGCAGACAGACAGACAGACAGACAGACAGAAAGACAGAGAGACAGACAGACAGGGCAAAAACTCGGTGAAACAGAACTTCACCGAGTACAACACCGACTTTGACAGTTGACCTCTCACCTTAAAATATGCACTCTCCATAATAAAGTAATAAACATAGAAAGCAGCCACAGCCTGCTAAGCTCACCTCGTTGCACAGCATTGTCACATGTTGCACATGTCAGTAACCAGGAATCGTTTAAACAGATTCAGTCATGCATAAAATGTAGGTCAGAGACAGCATCCGAAGCATGCACTGTTGTCATCCCAAAACACATCATACATACCAGTATGGTTGATGTGGTCCATGTCAGTAAGCAGGAATGGACTTTAACCATTCTACCAAACCAAGTCGCTCATGCGTAAAATGTAGGTCAGAGACAGCATCTGAAGCATGCATTGTTGTTGTCATCCTAAAATGCATCATACATACCAGTATGATTGATGTGGGCCATGTAAGTAAGCAGGAATGGACTTTAACCATTCTACCTAACCAAGTCGCTCATGCGTAAAATGTAGGTCAGAGACAGCATCCGAAGCATGCATTCCAGTCGTCTTCCCAAAATGCATCAGGCATACCAATATGGTTGATGTGGGGCATGTCAGTAAGCAGGAATGGACCTTAACCATTCTTCCTAACCAAACACGGATGCAGACGCTAGGGGTATCACATAAGCCCCCCTCACTTCGTGAGGTGAGCTAAAAATCATTAAGGTCAGATAGCCCTTTCCATACTTTTTAGCCTTGACATTTCAACCTTAGTAATTATTTGACAGATATTAACTTTACCTAAATTATTTATATTTATAGCAGGACACATCTTTATTTGGATACATGGCTAAAACAGAAATCAAAATTTTACAAACTGAATGTAATTGGGAGGTTGAAGGCTATATTTGTGTGCTAACGGTAAAACAGTAGTAAGTCCTCATGTTAAGATAGTTTGAGATATAAGCGTATAATGTGGCTTGTGGAGAATCTACTCCAAACTACCTCCTGTAGCGTGGTATCTACAATTGTTATTAAAAGTACAAAGGAATGTAAGTTTAATATCAGATAATCTTATTAAATGACAATTTCTCAATTCCATTTCCACGTACTGATTGTGACAAGTAACATGAAATATCGGACAGTTACATAAAGGTGTGTCCTACCGATAATTCAAATACACTTGATTAAATACTCAAAACGACAATCAAAAACAAAAGGACATGTCACATCAAAAAAATGTAATTTGAAATGAACATCAATTCAGATTATTTGTCAAACTGTATCACGTCATGATCTTGTTTCAATACAATTACCTTGAAAAGTTAATTACATAGGACCATGTTTAACAAACTTGTAATCGATTTTCACGATTTCATGTATTATTGCCAATACCAATAAATGTACCTCTATTGAGAATTTCAGGAAATTTCATCCACAACTGGACCGAGTATAAAGCTTAGGATCAATAACTCAACCTACAGGGTACAATAAAACTACATTACCAATTAACATGACCTGGTCAACTTTACAGAATTCTACAGATAAGGTTCAATAAAAAATTTTAATTGCTTTATTTATGATTTTCCAGATTAGAACCAGATGACAAAGTCCTACATAGGATGGGCAACGTAGAAAAGGGTCCAATAGGACAAACAGATTTTAATTTGCTTTTAGGATCACTAACATTGGTACCTAGTAGGCCCTAGTGAGAGTACATCCAATTCTCACTACAGTTAATGTCAAAACTATTTGATACAGAAATGTATGAAATAATATTGTATATTCTATGAAAGTTAATTAAAGATCAAAGAAATGGTTTCATAGAATTTTCAGGTCAAAACTGTTTTAATTTCACACTTAATGTGTTAGAGTCAGATAAAGATTCTGATGACCATTTTTGGGAGTTTAACCATTGAGACATACACCTGTTATTATTGGAAGCTTTTTGTGAGTCCAACTAAAAATAACCTACTGTATAGTACTTTCCTGATTTTCAGCTTAAGATATATTTGTAGAGTTGCATATTCATGGTTTTTCAGTTTGCATCGATCAAATTCAAATAATTTTAGGGTTTGTGTAAAATATTTAGGGTAAAACATTTTCGTGCTTATTGATATAAACGTGAATAGTGCAAAAATAATTAAAACATTACAACCATACAGTATTCACAAATGAAACCCTTCTATTATTAACCTCTCACAGCCCAGTGCTGTCATTGATACCAAAAACAAATTGACTTACCCCATTCCTTGGAGGAGGAGCTCTGCTTGTGTATCTACTAGGTCTGTTTCTCTGACCTGAAAAAATGAAATTGAAAAATAAACTCAATATTTCTTTTCTTTTGTGTTTCCATTATGTGTATCAAGTGTTTGGCGCTTGTTTTAGTAACATCAATAATGTAATTACACAGTCTATTAACATTGTTTACTTTGTGTATTAGATGTCCTAAGATGTAAAATATGTTAATCAAGGATTTCAAACTGAAAAACTATCCTCGATATGTAACCCCCTTTCCTCTCTCACCCCTTGAAACTATAACTGAAGCTGATAAACCCTTTAGAAAATTACATAGAGATATAATTCTATCCTTTTAAGTGTTTTATAAAACATATATAAAAGTAACTGATTCACAAACATCATTTCCCAGTAACTATTAGAGGCAATTAGGAAGCCTACCCTTAAATTTTGTTTGGAACATATTTACTGATTATAACTCGAGACTCCTGATACACCCATCCCAATACAAATAGGATATTTTTTTTCCTATTGTATAAACACCTGATTATTTTTCTTTTTAATTGTGTTTTTACTGGTTGGTACAAAGCCTAGTAAACAGTTCTTTTCACAGGAAAATATAAATCTTATCTAATTATCACCCATCAATAAACGGAAATCTGACATTTGTTAATTACAAAGTACAATCCACTATTTTTTTTTCATCTGATTTTTTATGTAGTAAACATCCTGTTGAAGATCTATTTCACTTTAACATGGCACGGTACTTAAAGTGGCACGGCAGCCAATATTTACAAAGGCACAACAGCCAATGCAATAAAGTGGCATGACAGCCGATATTTACCATGATGTGACAGCCAATATGATGTTCTGAGTTCTAAAATCCTAAACAGAGTTTCATCATCATATAGGGTGCTGTCACATAGCATATCATCTACCATCGTGTACCTGAACTTTCCTTAAGATTTAAATTCTAAATGCAGGAATCAGATTTATATTTAAGAGTATTGGTTAACCTCAGGGCTAGAATATGTACCCAAAAGTCAACTTCAAAGAGAATATACTTACATAACAAAAGATATAAATTTTAATCCCTTCCTTATTTAAATTTTTAATCTAGTACAACATGTATGTTAACAAGAGATCTATAGCTGTAATAAATTCGCACTTGAATTTCTACCCTGAAGACAAATTTGTTTGTTTATGAAATTTTTATGCATGATATATACAATTTACAGTTATTTTTTAACAATAATAAATATCATATCTTACAATATACATGTGATAATATCATATTTATCTATCCAGGTGTATTCATAATAAACTGTGTATTGAATTAAGTAAACAATCTTGTTTACATGTATTTGAAAGTGAGTCACCATTGTATTCCCAATTTCAAGGATTATCTCCAATTATACTGTAAAATCCAAATCAAATGATTCATATTTAGTTAAAATCCTGAAATAGGATTCCCTTTGTTCTCATATCAAATTTCACCAATTTGTAACAAAAACGTGTGGTTTTCCTTTTCTTTTCTTATTTTTGACAATTTTTGTGTCATAACAATCTGTTAATCATGATAATGTGTTGACTTTCAAGTTGTTTTTGAGTAAATCTTTTTTTATGAATGAAATGAATATAAAACTAAGTATTCCATTTAAAGCATTTAGGAGAAATTTGAATGCTGTAATTGTTTTCATTTTAATACACAATTTATAGGGGTATTGTATTGTATATTGAGGATTGTCATTGTAAGATTGTCGGTTGTTTTCTTATTGACAGATAACAAACTGATCTTACAATCTTATTCATTTCATTCATGTTTCCAGAACAATACGCAATTATGATTTTATCATTCTACTACTGATGAGTCACAAAAGATTGATTGATTGTTGTTTAATGCCGACTTCAGCAATATTTCAGCTATATCGTGGCGTGGAGTCACAAAAGAGGCTATAAGTACATGACTCTTTTCAATAAAGTGACCCCTAAAATATGAGATTTCAAAGCAGTGTCCAAGAAACAACCTACTGAAAATGTAGTAGATTTCAGTTCTGAAGATGGTTATTTTGACAAACTGTGCCTCTTCAGAGAAGATAAAATCTGAGCTTTTTAAAGACTACAAAATGAATTAGACTGTAAGCTAGAAGACCACAAATTACCTAAAGGGTTAAATAGTTATGCTGAAAATTTGATCAGGACAGAACTTTGCACAAGTAAGAAATGTAATTTTTAAAATGTTAGTTTTTGGGCCAGTAAAGAATACAGAACAAGAGGGCTGAAGCTACCCTTGGGGACTTAACAGTCCAGCAGCTGAGGCATTGGTCCAGTGATAATAGAATGACATTTCAAAAAATTTAAGTTTAATCGGAAATTAATGTCAACAGCTCTGATACAAATCTACAACTCCGACTACCAACAAAAGTTCCTTGGGTGGTCGTAGCAATCAAAATGGGATCATTGCAACGCTACTAGATCCAAATATTTCAAAATTAAGGCTCTTAAATCATTTAGAGAAGATTTTTTTTTATCAAAATAAAAAATACGAATCCACAATTGATGGAAAAAATACAAGGAGATTTTTGGAAAATATTGTCATCTGATTGTCTTATGCACCTTGCTGCCCCTTTCATTCAAATGCCACTAGCACTGAGGAGAGTGGACTCAACATAGATGCATAATTTTTATTGTTCTAAATGTATATATGTTTTATTGTTCATAATTGTTGGTATGCTGTCAACCCGCAAGGGTAAAAAGTAGCATTAATAAACATATCTTAAAAATCTACAGTACTTCACCACCAAAAAATCTTCCAGAAGAAGCTTAATGACTGTACACCGGTATATTTAAAAAATCCAATTTTTTTATACAAATAAATTTAATGATTTTTAATGAGTTTGAGGGACACATTCCTATAAGAAGGATATCAATAACTTTGTATCAAATGCTAGACAGTGAGTGGGGGTTTTGGTAGATGGGCGGCATTAGAAAACTTTGTATAGATCCAAAAAATAAACCCATACCTTACAATATAAAACAATCTATCTTAAGTTATTGAATCTATCATTTTGTGTTTAGTGGATATTTACTGTCCACTGTTATAACACTGATATATGAGGTATTATGACCTATACTTCATTTTATAAATCTGATTTATAGACAATCTGGGTTATATATTTTTTTTTACCTGAGAGAACAGATGTCCAATTACAAATATTTCAAAGTCTAAAACCTTGGCACTTTTTTGTTCTGGGATCATTCATTCCCACACCTTGGACTCAAATCCAATTTTAATGGTCCTATTTAACCTTTAATTTTTTTTATGTATTGCTGTTTAGGGAGCAACCATTTGATTTTTATGGGGGGGGGCTATGGTCAAATTTTAAAAAAAAAGGCAGGACGGTTACCTATAGCAAAAAAAAAATCCAGGATGACTATGCGGGTTAATCCAGGACAGGCTTGGAACAAAAATAAAAAGCCAGGATAGAAGTTACACACAAAAAAAATCCAGGATGAAAAATTTGACCATAGCCCCCCCATAGAAATCAAATGGTTGCTCCCTTATTAGAATATTCTGATATTTGTATGTGTTAAAATTCATCAACTTTTAATACACCTTGTTGGTCTATTTGTCATTTTGGACAAAATTGGATATTTTATACATTCAAAAGTACACAAAAATATTTAATTTTTGTTCAATGTTTTAAATTGTAACATCCATTTCAAAATTTCTATCTTTGTTGTCTAACTCTTCGACTTAAGCAGTTTTAAAATGGTATATTTAATGAAGAGTCAATGTTTTAAATTGTAACATCCATTTCAAATTTCTATCTTTGTTGTCTAACTCTTCGACTTAAGCAGTTTTAAAATGGTAAATTTGATGACGAGTCAATGTTTTTTTCACATCAGTTTAACATCAAATATATTACATGTAGAATCAGTTTTAAAAAGTACATAAAGTTTAAAGAGACTTTTTATCTAAATCTTAAGAAATTTTTTCAATCTATCCTTTTTCAATGAATAATTGTAACAGTATCAACAATCAATAGTCAATATTTGACCTCTTACCTGGACGCATTCTTGAAATATTTCACCGAAAACCACAAATTTAAACTGAAGTGAATGTATATCCAACGAAAAAATGTGTGAAATCCAACAATCGAAATATTTGTTAAAATCCAAACGAAAACATACTACTCCACTGAAAACAACATCAAGCAATTGATTAATCCTATAACATAAAATCTGATCAACAAGTCAGCTGACCTACACAGGTAAACTGGTCATTTCACAGGTATCTCTCTCCCTGGCCTATCTTAAATATTTGAGTCCGTTAATTGGTGTGATACAAATTTTAAGTGATGTTTGAATGTCTATACAACCTTACTGATACAGGCTGATAGAAATTTTTATAAATTATACATTTAAGTTGACTGGGGTATATTTATTAATCCGATTAACAGTCAATATTGATAAATAAACATGCGGGGATAAAAATTCCTCATATTGAATCCCGGGTATTGAATGGATTTTCAATCTTGACCATGATAATAAAGACGTCCACAGGTTTTACCTTGATTAAAAAGTTTGGATGACTAATCTACTTAATGGAGATCATGTTTTTTCCTATCGTGACCTGCATCAACTTTGTATGTGGGCCTTCTTTTCATAAATCACAATAAATATTTTAACAAAACATATTTTAGGCAAAGTACACAAATAATTGCAATTAAGAAAATAGTTTTTATGTTGACACAGTGAAGAGCATTTGTGTGGCTTATCTCTAAGATTACTCTATCTTATTCACTATATTTGGATAAATTGTCAGTGGTATTTTAACTCAATGCAGTATTTTCTGTAGAACATTATTCATGACACTGCACATTTTTTGTAGAAAGAGTTTTTTTATATAATTTTTACCTTGAAAAGACATGACACCACGTATACTTATTGAAATTTAATTCCGATTAAAAGTTGACAGGTGAAAATTGATCAATTTCACATGCAAGTTTGTATGTTTCAATTTATCACAATAGTATAAAAGTAGAGATCAGAAATCTCGCAAGGTTTCAAGGTCTCTCGGTAAAATATTCCAGCAAAGGCATTCAATCTGTACTTAAAATAGCATAAAAAATATTTTGTATTTTGATATAGATTTATAACGTCTAATATCGATCTCCGAAATAGAAGAAAGATCATTGTTGGAACAAGATACTGAAAAGGGGTTTTCAATTCAATTATTTATAAACCGTTTGAAGTCAAATAAAAGAAAA
>MJUU01073347.1:950-44010 GCA_002080025.1 Modiolus philippinarum | reverse complement strand
TTTATTTGAAATCCTATTTATTTTCAAATAGAGTAGCGAACCCCCTTAAGTGTTTGAGCCATCCAAGTTTGACTGTTGTGCAAGAGTTAATGATTACTTAATTCTATGGCACCCCCATGAGAAGCCTATTTTATGGACCACTTATGAGGAGCCTCAATGGACCTTGAATGTGATTTTCTCAAAATATGTATAAGATAACTGAGAAGTGATCCTTACTATGACTTTATATAAGCTTTTTTGTAATAGTCTAGAACAGACGTCTAAAATCTCAATTTACCATCTACTTGTAAGAAGTCATCATCTGGTTCCTCTACTGACTGCTCATCTTTATTTGATTCAGGGGAAACCAGTTCTGACTCCGCCTGATCCTCAGCTTTAGCATGTCGTAGGAAAAATTTCACTTCCTGTCTGTCATGCTCCCACTCTCGTAAGATCTCATAAAGTTTTTCATACTCCCCTATTTTACGCTCTGGAAATAAAAATTCAAAACAAAACACGATTAGTTATTAAAGATGTTATTATTTACAATACAGAGAATAATCAAACAAAAGTGAATAGATGGTGTATGTCTGTCTAGATATAGAAGTTGTCTATTAGAATGTAAGCTTTCAGATTTTTAATAAATTGGTAGTTCCAAAAACTGATGTTTCTGGAAGAAGCATACACCAAAATGTTGGTCAAAAGTGAAAACATAATATAATTGGTAAAAAAACCGACTGTCCAAACACCAAAGTTTGTGATACAGTCACCTAACTCAATGTTGAATTGGAACATCCACAGATGTCGGCGTACCTATTAGAGTTAGCCTTGCTCTTAGGGTAGATGGACAATGTATCACAGCACATTCAACAGCACATCTGGAAAGTAAGAGAAGATAAAGGGGAAAAATCACATATGACAGTGGCACATTATCATTTATAATTGAAAATGAAGAGAAAAATACTACGAATAAGGTTTGATTTTTGAGTCCAAAATATCATTTATAGCTGTTCGTTTGTGACTTCATTACAAAGTGACAAATGTAAAATATTTGTCACATCTTGTCCTATTTGCTATTAACACCTTATTCTTGTATATAGGGCTTCATCCAGAAACTCCATTAATTGCATTGCGACATATACAAGTATATTTTTTCGTTTTACCATTTAGTTACAATTATAAACAATCTGTTATACCAAAAATTTTAAAAAATACCAATGCTTCTCTGATCATTATATATAAATTAAGGTAAATAATGGGAAAAAATAAGCAAACTTGGACTAAGTTTTAGAAAAAAATAAGCAAAGGAACCTATACTTTGTTGGGCAGACATTGATTTGGTAAAATTGGGTCTCTAGTTATGGTTTATTGCAAAATCTCATGTGTCTATCTATATTAAGATAAAATATTTTGTTGAATAAGTTTTCCATTTATCTCCTCAAAGTTTTTCCAATAGAAAGTATTTTGTCCACCAGATGACAATGCGAGCTACACTCACACAAATAAGTTCCTGAAGAGATCAAATTGGAGATTGGGATATCCTTCACAAGTGTAAAAAATTTTGTGTCCTGGTGTTGAGCACAGCACAAGAGGAAAAGGCATAACATTTCTTATACCAGTGAAATATAGACTTATTAAATTTTAATCGAATGCATGTACCAATTTCTTCCATAAAATATGAACAGAAATGTTTTGAAACCTATATTGTTTGAGCAGAGCTGACACCATTTGAGTGTACTGTTCATTGTGATGTCAGGCATTTTATGATGTTTAGCCATGGTAAAAATTTTTGTATTAAAAATATCCATCAGAGATGAGGTTACTTGCATCCATCCCTTATAAGACATCACCACCAATTGTTGAAGAAATCACAAACTCTTATGGTATAACTAATCCAAAATTATTATTATCGAGAAATTTTCCTCAAGTGACCAAAAAACTCATTAACTCAGAGCACATGAGTGAGTTATTCAGTCACAAGATGAATATTTTAGATAATCATAATAACAGATAAGTTATGCTTTGTTTTATATAAATTTTAAAAAATCTACCCAAATTTTAGATGCATCTGTTATACTGATAATTTTTCATGTCAATATGCCAAGATGTTTACATAACAAAGATGTCAGCAATGGTAATGTGATGTCACTTTCAGCAATGGCAAGAAATCTTTTTTTCCACTGATGACAAAACAACATTTATTTCACAGGGGAGACTTGGTAAATCACAATCTATATACTAAATATAGTTCTACAATGAGAACTACGTTGATTATGAAATTTAATATAAACAGAAAAAGCTACACCATTAATGACAATTCTACCTTGACCATTAGATAACTGGGTTATTATCGCCTGCTCTGATCCTGGTTCCCTGACATGAGCTAGTAAATCTTCACATGTTGATTCCGGATTAACCGGGAATTCCAAACAATTTTCGTCATTGCCATCCAAATGTACTTTCAGAATGACCTGTAAATAAAATCCAAATTCTAATTATTTACCCTCAATATCATACAATCCTTGATTGATTCTTATTTCACTGTTATCCATCTTTTAACAATGTTAGCCAATTGTGTTCAAGCAATTGGTATGATTATCATCTGCATATTCTAAAATTCAAAACAATTTGGGTGGTTAGAAAATGCAATCAGACAGGAAATAAATACCCATGGACAGGAAAAAATAAATACCCATGGACAGGAAAAAATATTTTCAAGTCATTAAATGTGCCAATCAAAGGGAGATAAGTCAGATTATTTGTAACTACAGAATGTCACTTCGAATCAATTCAAAGATTTAAATTATTTCAACATAATCCAAAATAAATTTACAACACCTGTTCAAATAAGATAAGTATGTTATTTGGTGAATGAGAATTGCACTCGATGAATATATTTTCCCCTTCCAACAGTATCACAAATTTAAACTTTTTCATCTGAAAATTTTCTACCTCAAAACAAATCTTCTTGCAAATCATATAACATTGATAACTTATTAGTAAAACAAAATAAAAACTTTCATTTAATACACGACTGGCCCTCAACAACTGATTGATCCATCATGTGTAATTCAGGACTAAGGCGAAAAATAATAATGTTAAGCTATTTTCTCCATTGGCACAAGTGTTTTTTGTCTGATCCTTTTGAAATGAGTAACCTTTGCAAAGCACATTCAATACATCCCAAGAATACATCATTCCAATACAGTTTAGTAAAATTTGCTTGAATAGTTTCAGAGAATATAATGAAAAGTATGGTTTTCACATACCGTGCTACGATGTCCAACTATGTTCTGCACTAGAGGCCATATTTTTGTCGGATCACAATGAAATGAGCAAATTTTATAAAGTACCTTCTGTACATCATTCCTTTAAAGTTTAGTTGAAGTTGCTTCAGCAGTTTCAGAGGAGAAGATTAAAATGTGACTTTTCCCATTGGGTCCAATGTTAAACCTAAGTTCTGCACTGGCAGCCATGTTTTTTGTCGGATTGAAATAAAATTTGCATTTTGTAAAGGACCTTTAGTACATCATTCCTGTAAGGTTTGGTTGAATTTGCTTTAGTTCTTACAGAGGAGAACATGAAAATGTGATTTTCATATAGGGTCTAATGTTAAACCTACATGACCTAAGTTCCGTGCTGGCTGCGCTGTTTTTTATAAGATCTGAATGAAATGAGCAATATTTGTTAAGGACCTTTAGTACATCATTCCTGTACAGTTTGGTTGAATTTGCTTCAGTGTTTCAGAGGAGAAGATTAAAATGTGATTGTTCCATAGGGTCCAATGTTAAATTATGGTCCCTGCTGGCGGCCATGTTTTTTATTGGATTGGAGCGAAATGAGTAATATTTGTCAAGGACATTTAGTACATCATTTCTGTAAAGTTTGGTTGAATTTGCTTCAGCCGTTTCAGAGCAGAAGATTCCCTTAGGGTCCAATGTTAAACCTAAGTTCTGCACTGCCTTCCATGTCTTTTAACGGATCAGAAAGAAATCAGCAATCTTTGTTAAGGACCTTTAGTACATCATTCCTGTAAAGTTTGGTTGAATTTGCTTCAGCCCTTTCAGAGCAGAAGATGAAAATGTGATTTTTCCCAAAGGGTACAATGTTAAACCATGTTCCGTGCTGGCGGCCATGTTTTTTGTCGGATCTGAACGATATTAGTGATCATTGTTAAGGACCTTTAGTACATCATTCCTGTAAGGTTTGGTTGAATTTGCCTTTTTGGTTTTAGAGCAGAAGATGAAAATGTGATTTTTCCCATAGGGTCCAATGTTAAACCTAAGTTCCGCGCTGGCGGCCATGTTTTTTGTCGGATCAGAACGAAATGAGCAATCTTTGTAAAGGACCTTTCCAGAGACATCATTCCTGTAAAGTTTGGTTGAATTTGCTTCAATAGTTTCAGAGGAGAAGATGAAAATGTGAAAAGCTTAACGGACGATGGACCACAGACGACAGACGCCAAGTAAAAGTACACTGTAAAAGCCAAATAACACATTTTGAGTAGATTCTTATGCAAAAAAAAAAAAAATTACCAGGTGGGCTCCTTGCTCGTCATTGAAAAGTTGGCTGAATGTAATGATTTTTTTGTGTATTAAAAGAACTTTCTCCTTGACAACAATTAAACTCAAAGTCCCGTATTGTAATGCTACATGAAATTTGTAATTTGATTGCATGATATAAAAGTTTTCATGGCTTTATATTCTAATATGACCTGTGTCTTTATATTGTATCTCTCCCTGCCAAAACTAGGTACAGTTCTTTTTAATTGGAAATAAAACATTTCTGAATTTTGAGTAATATCTTGAATAAATGTTTAAACCACATTTTGCTCTATCAACATTTTATTAATGACATTAGACAAGCATCTTGTAAGTTTATGCAAAGGGAGGTAAGTCAAACTAGTAAATTGACTCAAGCTTTATCCTTATTGAATATTTCAACCAATTAATAATCTCTAGAAAGATTTCATTTCTTGTGTTGGTTTTTCTATTTCAAATATTAAATGTCAGAGTGAATTTAACACAAAAAATAAAACCTTCCACCTCAATCCATTTTTATTACAGCACATCTATTATTAATATAAACTTCATTACATTCTTTTTGTGTAAAAAAGATATTTGAAAAAATAGAACATTAGTGACATTATAGCCATCAAAGTTTGAAAATATAAAATATATTTATATTTGACAGACGGAATTATAAAACATTATCAATCAGTTAACAACATCATAAGAGGTGTTTATACCGAAGACTCTTTCTGCAAAATGACAGTTCATTCTGAATACACCAACAGTTCAGGAGCTGTTGGTGTATTCAGAATGATATCAGTAAGTAAACAGGCAGACAATTAACGTGACATAAAACTTACTATCATGCAAGCAGTTTGGGGTGTTATGCACCCTTTGAGCTCTGAATTCGGGGGTACAGGGTATTTAATGAGGGTACATTCATATACCATTATTTGAACTTCAATATTTAAAAGATCCTCGGTGATTTGGCATAGTCCTCATTAGCAACAAACAAATTGTACTATACACTCTGACTACTGTCTAACTTTCACTTTTGACGTAAAAAAAATCCATTTGACTGGAAAACAAAAAATGCTCAATGATCAATTTGTAACAAATCATTTAAATGTAGGAGCATTCGCGTTTTGGTTTATGAAATTGTGTGTACGTTTTCTAATGTACATGAATTGCATACTGCAGTACATGAATGAGCATGCTGTCTAGCATATTTTTTTTTAAGATTTGAAATAGACTATTGTGGTTTAGTTTTGTACCAGTTGACTCAGTAGTTTTAAAGGAGAAGATAGGGTCCAATGTTAAAACTATGTCCCCCACTGGCAGCCATATTCGATACAGTGCTAACCTGAAAACAACTTTTTGCAGGGGACCACCTAAAGACTATTGTGGCTAAGTTTTGTACCAGTCGGCTCAACAGTTTCAGAGGAGATCTTTAAATTTGTTTAAACATAAAGCCCAGTGTTAAAACTAGATTCCCTGTTCATGGTCATCTTTGATATAGCACAGACATGAAAAAAAAATTTTAGCAGGGAACCACCTAAAGACTATTGTGGTCAGGTTTGGTTCCATTTGGTTTAGCAGTTTCAGAGGAGAAGACCTGTAATGTCTTTTCCCATAGGGTCAGGGGGAAAATGTTAAAAACTATGTCCCCCAATGGTGGCTATTTTGGATATAGCGCAGACCTGAAAAACATTTTGTTTTCTTCAGGGACCACCTACAGACTATTGTTACCAAGTTTGGTTCCATATGGTTCAGCAGAGGAGAAGATCTTTGATTATAATTTCCCATTGGGTCCAATGTTAAAACTATGCTCTCAGTTGGTGGCCTTATTGGAAAAAGTGCTGACATGAAAAAAACTATTTTGCAGGGGACCACCTTAAGAGTTTTGTGGTCAACTTTGTTCCATTTAGCTAAGAAGTTTCAGAGGAGAAGAACTGTCTACTTTTTACCAAATGTACATTTTTTTTTATCTTTTCTCAAGAATTAATTTATTGCAATTATAATATCTTCCTTATACTTAATGTCCTCAATGAATTAATTTTGTATAAAACTGATTACTAAGTTACTATGTTTTAGATATCAGTTACTGATATATCTGATCAACTGTTATATAAATCATACCAACATAAAACATAACAAAGAATGTTTTCACCTTTTAATTGATAAATAAAAAGGTAAAACAGACACATGTATGTTAACTGAACTTGTTTTATGACAATATCTGATCGGGGATATTGACTAATTTGTAAATTAATTTATTGTTTCAATGAAATATGATTTTGAAATTTGATAATTTTATGTTAAAGGTAAAACTTTGTGGAAGTGATTCATTAACCCGATATAACAATTCTCCAATCACACTGACACCCACTAATGATCGATTCTTTGTATACCAACACAATCACAATGACAAGTCATTGTTTTAGATCAACAAAGCAAAACCCATTAAAGAAAATGAAAACTTTTATCAATAGTACAACAAAAAACCTCCATGATCTGTTGTGTTAGGTTTAATATCCTTGGTAAATATATGCAATGTTTTGGTGGTGTTTCAGAATTATGCACCCAATACGTAATTCAATATGAAATACTAAGACGAGATCCACCCAAGATAGCGCTGCCACTTTTCACACGGTTTATCTTCAAATCAACGTTGTAAAATCATGACCTCTATTTGAAAAGATCTTAAATCTGTACAAACTTGCACCAAATCTTTACATTTCAATTACCATAGTATACATACAAATACCAAACAAACTACGACACATGGACTATGTATGTACAAACTTGCACCAAATCTTTACATTTCAATTACCATAGTATACATACAAATACCAAACAAACTACGACACATGGACTATGTATAAAATAAATGGATAAATTATAGTTTTCTTTTTATTTGACTTGAAATCTAATTGTCAATCGATTATATCTATAGTTTGCACAATTGTCTTTACCATAATCTTTGTGTACAATAGGTCTACTAAACACTATGACATTATACAAGACTTTATATTGGCAAAGCAGCGGGTTCCATGTGTATGGCAGATCACCCTTACCCTTCCAAAACACATAAGATATAAGATTGTTTATTCCAATTAATGGTCCCACAAAGGGCATATAAATTTCATACAATGATTAGCTTTCATAGAAACTCTGGTTCTTGTTCAGCTTCACATGATTTTATGGTGTTTTCGTGCATTTCTGTTTCTCTGTATTGTCCTATAAATTATTCCTGTCTGCATTAATACTGCCTTTATTTGCCAAGTTTTGGATTTTTGGAATTTTATGTTACAAGTCCTTTATGTCTTGTTGCTTTAGTAATCATTTCCCTGTGTATTTTCCAAGGCATAGACTTCTACAAAACAACTATCAAATTTTAAGCAAATAAGTCAAGCAGTGGTCAAAAAAGTCCTGAAGATTATTATTTCATGTAATTTTTCAAGTCCAAAGGGCAATAACTCCTACAAAAATGGATTGTTTTAGACATTACTACACCTTCATCTGTAGCTCATCAAGGTAAACATCAGGTCAATATCTAAATCAGTTCTCAAAAGATGTCCATCAATTTGTAACTTCATGTAATTTTATTTAAAGACCAAAGGGCAATAACTCCTATAAAAATACTTGAATCTGGCCAAACTTGAACTTCATATGTAACTCATCAACTTAATCACACATACTAATTACGTCAATATGTCAAACCATTTTAAAAAGTCCAGGAAAACCATTAATTCTTGCAATTTTCAAGATCAAAGAGCAATTACTAGTACTCTTACAAACATTAATGAATCTAGTTGAAACTCAAACTCAATCTGTTACCCATCAAGGCAAACTCGCAAACCAAATATAATGATATAATGTCAGTATTTGAAGTGGTCTTTACACAAAGTCTGGAACACTGCTTGTTGCAAAAAGATCAAATGAGTGACAAGGGAAAAACTATATGCCCAATCTCTTTTTGCCTGAGCATAAAAATCTAAGGTTATGAAAAAAAATTTATTGGTTCTCAGGCCCTCCCTCATCTAGTTTGTGGCTTGAAAAAAGCCCCTCATTGACCCTATTTCTTGCCATTTCAATAAAATAAAAATAAAAAATCACCTCGCTCACTACATTTTTGGTGGTTTTTTCAATGTAAAAAGCTGCCTCATCTATTTTTTGGTAAATAAAATGATAAAAAAAAATCACCTCCCTCCCTCATCTGTTTCAATGAAAAATGGCCTGAGAACCAATTAATTAATTTTGTATGGCCTAAAGTGTTCTCTTGTAAACTTAATTTTTTTTAGTCAGCACATGTCAATCTCACAGTATACTACTTTTTCTTTAATCCAAATTTTATAAGAGATAATTTCTTTAAAATATGATATTTATATGTTGAAAGTTTTGTATGATTGGTCATATCACATGAACTCTGCAAATTTAATATTTTTTAATCCATAATCTTAAAAAAAAACTGGGAATGTAAGTGATATTGATACAATGATTTACTTACTGTGTTCCCTGGTAAAGTTTGGGTGGAGAGCATTCAACTTCTTAATCAACTGATGATAATGGTATAAAATATTTCTAAATTATTACAAAATTCCAGTCCAATGTTTTATAACATCCAAAATAAAGATTTTACTTAAGTTTCAGACACAAATCAGCAATAGGAACTTCTTCCAAATAACTGCTACAAATACATCAAAATTTTCAACAAAATTTATTCCAAGTAGAATTTGAAGGTAAACATGATCTAACGAGATTGTGAAGACACTCCTCATGCACTGCATGTACTTCAGAACAGATAGAAGATATATAAACAAAATTGTGTAACAACTGTTTTCTACATCATAGAAAGAATTTAGTTATCTATAAAATGCAGTACTTAATGGTTTTACAGACTTCTCCATTCTCAGGGTAATTACACAAATTACTGCATCCACTACAGGGCAATAATTACAGAACTACCTGTAATATCTACTGGTTATTATGCCTTTGAAGCTGGATTAAAAATGATCAATGAAGTTTTAGTTTGACCCTGACCCCTCATGACCTGTGAAGGAGTCAGTACAAAATTTCATTTCCAGTTCGAAAAGAATATACCTATAACGGTCCCATCTACCCAAAACCTATGGAGAGATCTCATTCATACTTTCACAGATCATCTTTAAATGGTAAATGTACCAAGAGCTTCATTAAGGCATTTGGTGACGAAAATTCCTTAAGAAAGGAATGCATTTATACCCAAAATTTATCACTTAAACTCATTCACGTTAGTCTTCTGTTCATAGGCAGGTATGGATAGGGCACATATTTATAATGCCTTAGGTCAGCACATTTAATTCCTTAAGTCTGGCCGTTGTTACAAAGAATGTCTATAATTAGCATAAAATGTCTGTATATATATAACACCTGAACTATAGAAAACCAGATTTTATATCTTAGTTTTGATTTATTGGTATAATTATGTAAGAAAACACTCAGTTACATAAATTGGTTTCCATCTTTTTATAGGTATATATTCACTTTGGACAACTATTTTTATTAAGATATAGTCTAAAACTAAATTTTTGCCAAAAATGTGACTAGTCAAGGAATCACATTAAAACACCTATTTCTAGAATCAACGATTTTCTGTCCGGTTGCCCCTAGAAGAAGGAAACGTTGGGCACTCTTCTTTCTGTTCCTTTTCTATATTTTTAGTTGTTTTTTAATTTGTACATTTGGTGTATATTGTAGCTTTCAATACCATTTATACTTTGTTCATTTACATTAATTTGTGACCATTGCACAACATATATTTTTAGAATCATTCGGAGCATGATCATGATCTTCACGCTTCCCAGTATTTCAAAGTACATGTATCTATAAACTGCAAAATAAATTGAAAATTTCAGAAAGATTTTTAAGGTTAATTTATTTAAGTTTTTTTATCAAATAATTTCAAGTTTTCAAGGAATGTAAGTAAATAGTAATTTTATTCCCTGTATACACACAGATTTAGTGTTATTTATGGCCCTTTTTAGTCCTTTATCTTTCGGCAATATTTACAATTAAATTTGGAAGCTGTCATAAAATTTAACTAAATGAATCCTCTTCATAGATACAATAAATTACTCCAAATTCTTTGTTTCCAAATCATGCTTGTGCTTTGATTCCCCTTGAAAATTATGATAGAACCCCCCTCTACACATAGTATGCAATTCTTCAATGGTACATAATGAAAATCTCCTTTATACCTGACACAAAAGAGTTTGTCTCTTTCAAACTCATTTGTAATGTAATTTCAATGACTAAAATAAAATACACACACATACAAAAAGACAACTGTAACATAAACTTAAATATGGGCAAGTCATGCATGAAATGTAGGTTAAGGTGACCATGTTTCAATCAGGAGCCTCAAACCTATTGCAGATGATTCTATTAACAAAATATCAATCAATCAATCAACTACAAGTTGTAGTAATTTAGACTGAGACTGTAACACAAAACTTTAACCTAAGTCACTCATGCATGAAATTTAGTTCAAAGTGACCTCATCTGGAACTTTGCAAAATGCATCTACAGACAAAATATCATTCCTCTAAGAGGTGTAATAAATGAGATCTGGACTATTACAAAAACTTTAACCTAAGTCACTCATGCATGAAATTTAAGTAAAAGTAATTTTAATCTTTAGCTTCGGAACTATACAAGACACATCTCAAAACAAACAAAAAGCATTCCTCTAAGAGTTGTAGTATCCGAGTGGTGGACTCTTACAAAATCTTTAACATACATCACTCATGCATGAAATGTTGTTTAAAGACAAATCCTTACTATTAAAACTCCCAATGATCTTCTAGATATTCCATTTGTATTTTATTAACCCTTGTCCTGCTGTGCCTGAACTGGTCAGGGATGCACACCTAGGTTGGATGACCAGTTCCTGCAACGTACAGAGATGCGTTTTTTTTTGCATTGATTTCATAGGAATTGCTATTTCCTACAATATCAAGATATAACAATTTTGCCTATTTTTGTTGCCTTCACCTCAAAATTGTATGCTGGGAACTTAAAAAAATTGCATATTTTGCACAGGACGGAGTCGCGCAGCTCCTAGACCTGCGGCCATCATTGGTGACACAAGTAATAAAAAACATAGGGTCACTGAATCAGGGAAAAAGATATTTGCAAAAAACATGTCAAGACCGAAAATGGCGGGAACAAAGAAACGGGTTTTTTAAAAACAATTTTCGTATTTATTTGTATGTACCATATTTATTTTCTTTATAATAAGAGTATTTAAATAATATGAACACGTTCAAAGTCTTTTGAAGTTTTGCGAAATATATATTTTTTTTATTTTTGTTGGTTTGATCAATATCTGTTGGCGGGGTGAAGGTATGAAATAACAAAAAGGTATACTACCTAAAAAAAAGTTTCTTTGTAATTGCACAACAAGGGTAGACAAAGAATTGTTTCTCCTGTATATGCTCATCTTTAACAAAATGATTAGTCATGGCTACATGACAGGTTCGAGACTGGCATGTGCACACCGAGATGTAACTATAGACCAAAGGAGATGCCTGTAAGTGTTCTAGTTACAGAGAAATGATCAAAGTCAATCAACCATGAAATTGAGGTCAAGGCTACATGACAGGTGTCAGACTGTCATGTGCCTACCTAGATGTGGCATTTGACAAAATATGATGCCTGTAAGTGTTCTAGTTACAGAGAAATGGTCAAAGTCAATCAACCATGAAATTCAGGTCAAGCCTACATCCACCTAGATGTAGCAATATATCAAATATGATGAATGTAGGTGTTCTAGTTTCAGAGAAAAAAGTATTCAAGTAGAAAAGTATCAAAGTCAATGAACCATAAAATTGAGGTCAAGGCTACATGACAGGTGTCAGACTGGCACACACATGCCTAGATGTTACAATAGACAAAATATAGTATGTCTATACATAACAGTGCCTCAGAAATTGACTTGAATGTAAAACTATGTCGCAAAATTTACAAAGTCACTGAAGCATGCAAATTAGGTTGAGGTCAAATGATAAGTGGCAGACTGGCATGCACCCACTAAGGTACATCAAAACACTTAATATAATGGATCTATGTATTACAAATCCAGAGAAATCAACTTGAATGTGAAACTATGTAACAATTTTTATGAAGTCATTGAACCATGAAGACAAGGTCAAGGTCATCTGAAACATGTTATTCTGAAAAGCTTACACCATAAGCTACCTGTGGACAAAAGATGTTGCAGATAAGTAATATACTTTAAAAGTTATTAAGGTTTTAAGAAAGTTTACAACGACGCCGTTGCCGCCGCCAGAGAGTAATACCTATGTCACACTTTCAGCGACTTTCGTCGCAGGCGAGACAAAAAATTGTCAAAAAAATTAACAACAATTCGTACAATTCTTGGCAAATTATTAAATGGTCTACAGGGTGTTTAATTTAAATGTGCTGGTTTAGAACTGACCCATAAGTCAGTCGACGTACTGGGAAAAATTCCCGGTAAATGAATTACAAAACATTAAAGCTTAGTTCGTGGGAATTTTGCGATGTCATAAAGGAATTACAAAACAGTAGCAGTATGTGCAGTAACAATAGTAGGATATGTTTTTAAAGTCACTTAATTTTTATCTGGAGATTCGTTACTATATAAGACGCATCAACAGACAAAATATCATTTCTCTAAGAGTTGTAGTATCTGAGATCTGGTTTTCTTACAAAAACTTTAACCTACGTCACTCATGTGTGAAATGTAGGTCAAATCCACTTTTATTTAATATATCATTTTCAAGTACTTCTCAAGATGCATCCATGGACAAAACCTTGTCAATCTGACTTGTTATTCAAAAGATAAATGGATTTCAACTAGCCATAAAAGGAGAAATAATGCTAGGAATTGTCATCGTGATATGCATGTTTCATTTTCCTACAAAGACAAAAAAATATTCATTGTTTTTCTGAAACTTAAGCAGCTGAGTTGTTCAAGTGAGTGAGATATATAGTTGAGGGAGAAACCTCAATAGTGGTAGGAATTATCATTATTATTTATTATAAAATTGTCCAAGTGAGTGAGATATATAGTTGAGGGAGAAACCTCAGTAGTGGTGGGAATTATCATTATTATTTATCATAAAATTGTTCAAGTGAGTGAGATATATAGTTGAGGGAGAAACCTCAATAGTGGTAGGAATTATCATTATTATTTATTATAAAATTGCCATAAACAGAATGTAAGCCTAATTTGCATTCCACATAAGTTCTATTTCGGAATTAGCGTTAATTCGGATGTCAAACCTCCTCTTTTTGCGGCAGAGAATTCCAACTGACCACTTTGGAACTAATGCTGATTACGTGTGAATGCAAAGCATTTTAAGGAGCAATTCCAAAGTGAATTTGGAATTAAAGTGGTCACGTGAACAGGGTATTATTATAGTTAGATTTTTTCTTCAAGAGTTTTTTTCCGTTACACCCACAAATAAAATTTATCTGGAGGTGTCTGAATCATTCATAAATGGGAAGTAAAATTACAGTAATCTATTATATAACTGTAATGCAATATGGTATACTATTACTATACAATAAGTATTAGTCGAAGGTTTGAATACAGTTCAAGGTCACTTAATTGTCAATGAATTCAGTAGTATTCGGCAAACTGAATACTTTTTTTTACTGCAGCAATATATTGTGCTTCTGCTTTATCTTGGCCAGAGCATTTTATATGATTACTAGACCTATCACAGAGGACATCAACAACTTGAAATAAAAGTGACAACAAAAGTCAGAATCATATAAGAGGAAGACCCCAGTAAGGAAACAACATATCCGATTTGTGTGTTACCTCACTCAGAGTCATAGTTGACTAGTTTCAAGCTGGATGCTTTTCGCGGAAGTTGCAAGTATACAAATTGTTCATACAAGTTTTCAAATTTTAGGTTTGACCTTATCAGGTATAGCATAGGTGGTAAGGAAAGGG
This sequence comes from Modiolus philippinarum, assembly GCA_002080025.1. NCBI lineage: Eukaryota > Metazoa > Mollusca > Bivalvia > Mytilida > Modiolidae > Modiolus > Modiolus philippinarum. The sequence continues at coordinate 29,532 of MJUU01073347.1, read as the reverse complement.
TTAGTATAAAGCTAGATCTATATAAAAATGGCCACTGGGAATAAATAGTTTGTAATAAAAAAGAAAACATTCAATCTATAGAAAGAAAAATTATTGAATGTCTTGGTATTAAAATGCTCTTATAAGTTTGTGAATGAATGTACTTTCAATATCATGTATCAAAAACAGGAAATGAATATTTTTTCAGTGGATAAAACTGTTTTCTATTAACTCAGACAGAATTAATTAGAAGTCTTTATTAATCTACATTTCATCTTGTGTATTGATACTAAATCAATCTTATTTCAAATGTATTGAATTTTACTTAACATATACAAGTGTAATATATCAGTACTTGAGATTTTTAGTATGAAAAAATGTGACTTATGGTTTTCTCAATGTGATGATTTAAAGCATAAATAAACATTAAAAACATGTACAGTAAAATTTAGATGGCTCTAACACATAAGGGAACAATGAAAAAGCCAGAGGGGTGTTGGAGGTATCGAGGTCGAACAGTGTTTAAATTCGAACAAAGGGTTCTAGACATCCATATGGTATTCAAGTTAATGCAGTTCGAGCCATGGAAGTAATCAACTGTATTATATGTTACTGAGGAATCTTCACAGCTAGGGGATACAGGTTCATATTCCATGTGTTTTATATCCCCTGAGCCATTAGGCGAAGGGGATAGGGAATATGAACCTGTATAACCTGTGAAGCCTGAATAACTATCATATTCTGCTAAAAGTGCTATGGTCTCATATCCCCTGTCAAGGTAACCAATCAAATTGCAGGATTTACCTGGATATTTCCCTTCAGCAGAATATACCATGATGTTATTTAATGTAATCAGATATCCTGCATTAATTCTTTTTTTCTCTTTGCTTTTCAATAATCTATGGTTAAATTGAAAGAAGCCCCATTTACATTATTGAAAACTTCAAATTTACATGGTGAATAGGGTCATGGTATTAATCAGTTATAACCCATAGGGCTAATGCCCTCAGAGTTATAACTACAACATATAGCCTTATACATATTTAAACATATTTGATATGGATTTTTTGCAACTTATCTGTCTCCTAATTGTTAGTATTTTTTTTCAATTTTTAACAAGAATAGAATTCCTGGGCCCCCTCAGGTCAAGCAGTATACTGGTATACAGTACTGTGTATGAAATTGCAATATATTTTCAAACATTCAGGGCTGTTCCATAAAGGTGAGAGGAAACCAAATCTGGTGTTCCAACTCGACCAAGGAATTGGTCGTATTAACATTTGGTATAAATGTAATGAAAAGGCGTCAAAATTTGTAGCCATTAGAATGCTTACAAGGTCAATTTTTGGATCGAATGGAATCATTATTTTGGTCAGAGTCCAATAACTCCGTCAACAAGGCTGATTTTCAATCTTGACCACGGTATTAGTGATATAAACATTTGGTATAAATAGACCAAGAACAACTGGTATAAATTTCATGAAAATCCATCAAAATTTTTTGGTATGAGAGCGCTTACAAGTAAGTGTGAAGGATGGACGCATGGACACACTTACGCACGGATGCCCGGCATTTCTATGTCCCCGCTCCTCGTTGCGGCAGGGGAAAAAAATGACAAGACAATTTAAACAGAACTAATCTTCCTATTATATTTTGTTTTTTCATGAAATCAACAAACCAGTATTGTCTCTACCAAAGAATATCAAATGAACAAAGTTAGGATTAGCACAGACTTCTCTACTAACAGGGCATCCTAATTGGTTAAATGTGCCAAATTTACTGTGCAAACCCTGTCTTTGTGGGAAACCAAATGTTCAATTTACCACAATAAATTGAATAATGTAATTAATTACACATCAAATCCTCAGTATAATATAGTTTACTCACTATTTCTCCCATAAATTTTTAGAAGAGAGTTAATGTGTCCTTCTTGGCCAAAAAATATACCCTCACCTGTAGTCTTCTGTTTGGTCATCATAAATTACAATTATTTGTCCTGAACAGTCCTTCAATCACGTTTTCTGAAAACTTTGGCTAAGTTTCAAATGAATATCTTCCTTTGTCATCATTTGACATGAAAAAAGTACCCTAAAACCATGATATAATGCAACTAGTTCTTCAACTAATTTCTACCTTTATAAAGGGGTTTGGTTACAAGTTGAGGGAGTTGTATACTGAAAGTAAACGCAAATCAGGAAAATACTCTCAAAATCTTCAGCATTATGCCTGGTGGAGAATGAAACTAGGGGCATTGTAACAAGGTATTATTGTATTATTTTCTTTTTAAGTTACAACCATGAAGAAGGGTTTCAATTACAAGGAGAAAGGAAGTATTATCATATTTCATTCCCTGAATTTTTCAGTCATCTCGTCTACTGGTTTTTTTTACAATCAGACTGGCTGGGATTACAAGAATTCTAACAAACACTCAAAAATATGGACAGACTACAGAATGAATTAGCACACCCGGGTAGCAAACACACTAACAGTATACCCTCTACTTAACGAACACACTAATAGTATACCCTTTACCTAACAAACACACTAACAGTATACCCTCTACTTAACGAACACACTAATAGTATACCCTTTACCTAACAAACACACTAACAGTTTACCTTTTACTTAAGGAACACACTAACAGTATACCCTTTACTTAAGGAACACACTAACAGTATACCCTTACATATACCCTCTACTTAACGAACACACTAACAGTATACCCTTTACTTGATGAACACACTAACAGCATACCCTCTACTTAACAAACACACTAACAGTATACCCTCTACTTAACGAAGACACTAACAGTATACCCTCTACTTAACAAACACTAACAGTATACCCTTACATATACCCTCTACTTGACGAACAAACTAACAGTATACCCTCTACTTAACAAACAGTGTAACAGTATACCCTCTACTTAACGAACACATTAACAGTATAGTATACCCTTTACTTAATGAACACACTAACGGTATACCCTCTACTTTGAATGACTCTGTCACGTCATGATGTACAAGTATTTGTTATTGCCTACTGTGGATAGATTACAGTGAGTGCACCCAGTAAAAGCTCATGATAACAGTATGTGTACAGGTAGATACCAGTGATAAAACTGAGATTTATGACATCTGTACAGAGAAATGAAAAGTCATATAAATAATCTATAGTTAAGGTCAACTTTCATTGTATATAAATAATGAAAATTAGTAATTTTATTTTAAATAAAGCAACAATGACATGTTGATAAATTTCTGCACAGTAACAGATTGTATTCCCCTGTCACCAAAGGTCAATTAATGACCTTGACCTTGTCATTTGAATTCATTGCACTCACATAATCAATGAAGGGATATGTAAATGCACATGAGAGAAAGTCTCTACCAATACATGGTAAAAACAAGCAATGGAACAATGCTTAAACTGTTGTTCTTCATCTTGAAGTCACATGTATATTACAAAGGAATATGATAAATTATAAGCTTTGATGCCTGATACATGAAACCCACTGATAGGATGCAACTCATTTAAATGTCAAGATCTGTCATTTATCAGATGGTTGCCAATGTATCGTTTTTTTGTTTTTTTTTAATGAATTTTGTTGGGTTTGTATTGTATCATGGTGACTTCAAAATGAAGAACAACATTAAACAATTGTTCCATTGCTTAGTTCTACCATGTATTTGTAGAGACTTTGTCTCATGTGCATTTACTCCATATCCCTTCATTGCTTATTTCCTTTATTCAGTAATACAGCATGACAAAAGACACATATGAATTTGACAATTTCTGTATCTAATACGGAGATTATGATAAAAATTATATCTTGTATTAATTTCTATACAATGTTGTTGCTTGTATTATTATTATTGCTAAACTCAATTTCTTCATGATATTTGAATAACATGTAAAGCTAAATTTGAAGAAAAAAAATCAGAATATTTGCACTATTTCATCTTTTCTTCAATAAAACTTTTATTACTGTAGAGTTTCAGTTATGTATACCAAAAACTGAAATATTTTCTTGGTTTTAATTAAATTTAAAAAAAAACAATACCTTGCAGTTTAAAAAAAATGTCCATACCTCCTGAGAATCAGGCGCTGAGATCAATGCGAAAAACATCCAGACTGGCTGACAGTCACTAATTACATCCCAATTAATTAACACAACATCTTTAGCATATTTGAAATGAAAGTGTCAACGAGTTAAATCCCTCAGACAGACTGTACAAAGTCTATATACAGGTAAAAACTGATAGTATATTCCGAACAATTCAATCACTCAGCCGGTCAAATGCCACAAATGATATCTACATGTCCCCTTTCACTTCATTTCACGCTCAGTGAAGTGGACAGTATTTATTTAATTAAAGTTAAAGTGCATATGTATATTAATCCACGACAGGTAAAACCTACAGGTATGAAAACGATCCACTAAAAACAGTTACAGGTGTGACATCATCTCTATACTTATCTGTACATTAATGAATTTGATCTGATATATAAATTTCATGCAATAGGATCAAAGCGAAATTGTTGATCAGGTGTCCGATTACACCTGACAAAAAATTAGCCCACTTGCTATCCTAAAAAAATAAAACGTTGTAAAATATCAAGTGGGTAAATAGGAATATTGTGTCTAAATACTTTTGACAATATTGATCAAGGTTAGAAATCTCTTTTTGAACAGGAAATGAGTTCTCCGTTAGACATGTTTATTGTTGTTCTAAAGGACAGCCGACATAATCGGCCAATAATGTGATTTAGAAATGTCATAATTGTGTATAATAATGATTACATTGAAATTAGTAAACAAACATATCACCTGATTATTTATAATAACCTTGTGTAAATATATAAAAGTAGTATACTTTAGATAAAGGAATATATCCAATAACAAGTTTATTTGTTTTAGAAATAGCCAGTATTAACAAATTTTCTGGAGGCATTTACATTCCAATATACTATAACACCTGAGGAGGGATACTATGTAATTATTTTGTCTGTCTCTCAATCAGTGACCTTGATCTTTCACCTTTTGATGTTTTAAAGGGTAGTTTTGAAACACAATATCTGTAGGCTGACCTATCAACACTTTAAAGAGAGGATTTTCTCATCTCAGTTAAGAGTTTGGAGCCTTTAGTTTCATATTATAATAATGAAAAAGTTGGAATATACTGACCTTGAACTCTGGTCTTGTTTGTTGAGGAGTAATTACTGTAATATATCATGTCAAATAATAAGCAAATTTACTGAAGTCTTGAAACCTCAAAATACACCTGCAACAATATAGATTTTAGAACCAATGTTATATATACAGTATTCAAACATTTTTCACATTCCAAGGCATCACACTTTGTTAAATTTAATTCTGATGTAAATTTGAATGAATACATGAATGTAAGTCCAGTGTGCCCAAAATAAAGGTATAGATGATCTTATTCATCCTGGATGCTCGCCTACCATCAGAAATGCATGCATAAGCAAAGTTATATGATTCTACAACATACAATCCTCAATTTCCAAAGATCATTAACCCTACCCTTCATAGTTACTCTTGATATAAACCTAAAGGCAGATGCATCTGTAGACAGGTATATTTGGGGTACTCCAAACGTCTCCAAAACTTTGCAGATACAAACTATTGACCGAGCCAACTTTGCTGACAAAGTAATGACCAACTTTTTCTATAAGAATATTTCAAGTGGGCCATTAAAATATATATTAAAAGTTTTTAATACTATATATATATATATAATTACAGAGCAGATTATAGAAAGCCACAATAGTCTATCTTAAACAAACACTACTTTAATCATTTAATCTTATTTATATAATCCAATAAGTATTAATATCATTTTCATATAGCTTTGTTATCCCCCCCACTTTCTGAAGAAACTTCGGGGATATTGTTTTCGCCTTCGTCTGTCCGTCTGTCTGAAACGACGTGACACAAACTACTCCTACATTTTTGGAATTAGGGTTTTAATTTTGTTACAGAATTGTTGCACATATGCTGCAGATGCACAATAAGCTTTCTGATTTTTGAAATTGGTGTTAATGCAAACAAGTGGCCCTAAGATGTCGATTTTGACACATGTTGCATGTGACGCGACCTCCTCCTACAGTTTTGGATTTAGGGATTAAATTTTGTTGTAGAATTGTTGCACATAGTCTGCAGATGTGCAATAAGCTTTTGGATTTTTTATCTTTATCTTGGTGCAAACAAGAGGTCCAAAGAAGTCAATTTTGACAAAAACCAAAAGATGTGGATTCATGTGGCATGTGACACAAACTCCTCCTACATTTTTAGATTTAGGGATTAAATCTTAATGAAGAATTGTTGCATATAGTCTGTAGATTTGCAATAAGCTTTTGGAATTTTGGTTCCGTTTCCAACTTAAGTAAATTTCCTGAAAATGTCAAAGACACATATTTTCTTATATTGTGACAAGTGTTTGTTGAAAAACGTAATTGTAAAATTTTAGGATTCTGAAAGTTGGTTCCAATTTAGGTAAATTTCCTGAAAGTCTTACAGACCACTTATTTTTTGGAATTCTACCTAGCAACTGTACTTAAAATGTTTGTGTAGTTTAGGACAAACATTTTTATCAATTGGATTTCAAAAATATTTGATTCCAATTTTCGTAAATTTCCTGAAAGTCTCAAAGACCACTTATCTTTTGGAATTCTACCTAACAACCATACTTAAATTGTTTGTGTAGTTTAGGACAAACATTTTCATCAATTGGATTTCAAAAATATTTGATTCAAATTTTTGTAAATTTTCTAAAAGTCTCACAGACCACTTATTTTTTGGAATTCTACCTACTAACCATTTTAAATTGTTTGTGTAGTATACCAAAAACATTTTCATCAATTGGATTTCAAAAATATTTGATTCCAATCATGGTAAATTTCCTGAAAGTCTAAAACACCACTTATTTTTTAGGAATTCTACCTAGCAACCATGCTTAAATTGTTTGTTTAGTTTAGGACAAACATTTTCATCAATTGGATTTCAGAAATATTTGAATTCCAATTTAGAAAATTTCCTGAAAGTCTTAAAGACTGCTTATTTTTTGGAATTCTGCCTAACAACCATATATCCTAGAGTTCTTTAAATAAAAATAATTATTATCAATAGTTTGATTTCAAAAATATTGAGATTATGCCCAGGATGTAACACAACTGTTTTTGTCTCAAACAAGGAGTGCAGGGATAGCTGTCAGTTTCTAACAACATCTAGTTTTTTTTTTATTTTATGGTTATCTGTGCAGTAGAATTAAGCTATTCAGGGTCCAACAATGACTGCAACATAAAACAACCATAAATTTTTTAGAACGTTTTTAAAAAGGCAAAGTGATTCAACTTTCACTTGTAGCAGTTAATATATATAATAAACTAGAGCTGTCGGCAAAGCCAGACTAATACCCCCCGCAACTGCATTTGAGTACCAAGGCATGTCATTTTGAAATTTGACCTTTAGCCACATGGTAATTGGAAAGTAAATCTAACAGAAATAAAGCCTGTCAGGACTGAAATTATTCCAGTCAGTTCATATCTGGTACATGTACTTCATTTGAAGGGTAATACATTAAATAATATATAATTCGGTGGATACAAACCTGATTTAACCAAGCTTTCGGCACAAAATGAGCAAGGATTTACTATCATTAAGGTCAAAGGTCAAAGTCAAGGTCACAGTGACCTAAATTTGGTACGCAACACATCGTCTTCCCATGATGCATCCACACACCAAGTTTGATAATCCTAGGTGCTATGGTACAAAAGTTCTGCTCCGGACACGGTTTTACTATCATAAAGGTCAAAGGTCAAAGTCAAGGTTACAGTGACCTAAATTTGGTACACGACACATCGTCTTCCCATGATGCATCCACACACCAAGTTTAATAATCCCAGGTGCTACGGTACAAAAGTTCTGCTCCGGACACGGTTTTACTATCATAAAGGTCAAAGGTCAAAGTCAAGGTCACAGTGACCTTAATTTGGTATGGGACACATCGTCTTCCTATGATGCATCCACACACTAAGTTTGATAATCCTAGGTGCTATGGTACAAAAGTTCTGCTCCGGACACGGTTTTACTATCATAAAGGTCAAAGGTCAAAAACAAGGTCATAGTGAACTAAATTTGGTAAGCGACACATCATCTTCCCATGATGCATCCACATACCAAGTTTGATAATCCTAGGTGCTATGGTACAAAAGTTCTGCTCCAGACACGTTTTACTATCATAAAGGTCAAAGGTCAAAGTCAAGGTCACAGTGACCTAAATTTGGTACACGACACATCGTCTTCCCATGATGCATCCACACACCAAGTTTAATAATCCTAGGTGCCACGGTACAAAAGTTCTGCGTTGGACACGAAATGCACATGGTTTTTCTATCATGAAGGTTAAAGGTCAAAGTCAAGGTCACAGTGACCTAGATTTAGTATGCGACACATAGTCTTCCCATGATGCATCCACACACCAAGTTTGATAATCCTAGGTGCTACGGTACAAAAGTTCTGCTCCGGACTCGAAATGCACATGGTTTTACTATCATAAAGGTCAAAGGTCAAAGTCAAGGTCACGGTGACCTAAATTTGACACGCGACACATCGTCTTCCCATGATGCATCCACACACCAAGTTTGATAATCCTAGGTGCTACGGTACAAAAGTTCTGCTCTGGACATGAAAGGGGACGGACAGACATGGTGATTCCTATATACCCCCCAAACTTTGTTTGTGGGGGGTTATAATTATTAAGGCATCCTGTTAAAACAAAGCAATGTATTGCTCATTTGGCAAAATGTTATTAACCAAAGCCTACGAGTACATACATATACTTTAGGTAATCACCAACCCAGTCCTGCTTGTTGAGTTCAATAAACAAATACTTGCAAAATAATGCAATCATCCCCCATTCTCTTAGGATGAAAATATTGCAATTTATGTTAGTGGAATATCAATTAAAGTAGATCAATCCTAATAAAAATACTAGACAGAATTTTTTTATTTTGGGATATTTTGTAGATCTTAGTCCATTTGTTCAAAAAATTAAAAAAAATGATATGTCACCGATCATCTTTTCCTGTTATCAGGCTTTGAAAATCAGGCCAAATTCGATATTTTTCAGCAATATTTACAGAGAATATAAAGGAAAATGTGACAACATGCTAATTATTTAGCTTTCATATGAAATAAATATCAGATAGTTTTTTTATATTTTTTTTTCACATTTCAGAGATGTATACTTCAGCTATATGATCTATATGTCACCGTTTGATTAAGAGAGATATTTCATATACTTAACGAAATAGACAATATTTACGGGAAAAGGGAGCTAATTCGTGGGAAGTGTATGTCGATCTATTATGACGTCACAATGAAAATGCCAAATAAGGAATATTCCGGCTTGAAAATTGAGCCAATTCCGCATCCTGCTCGTGTTTCGCAAATGCATCAATCGAATGTGCCGTAAATTAGTGTCGATCTACCTTAAGTATAAGATAAAACAATATGCCCCATACTTTATCGTTGCTTGGGAATAAAAACCTCCAATCCAGTAGTAGTAAAATGACAAAGGAGTAACATGTACAGTTAAACCTGTGTAAATCAAACGCCTCTGGTACTGAAGAATTTGTTCAGTCTAGACGACAAGTGTTCTGTTGACACAGGTTGAAATTATATAGAAATTGATGCAAAGGGTCTTCACATCATGTTTGGTTTAGTCAGGGTTAGGTATAGACAGGTTTCACTTTATCTGGCATTTTATTTTGTCTTTTTGTATCTCATTCACTTTGTGTGAATCACCTTCACTATTTTTTGTACAGTGATAAGTTAGTAATTGAATCATCTAATTTAACTTATACAGAAAGTGTTGTACTTTAGCTGTCAATTTCTTAAGTAATTCAAAACAAATTGTCTAAACCCTCTTTTCAAAATTTCAATAAAATGTGTATTGAAAACTATTGATGATTAAATGTGGTTATGCAATACCTTTTTACAAGATGTTAATAACATGAAATTTGGTGAAAAGATTTTCTAATGTAAGGCAGTTAGCACATTGATTAAATCAAAATAAAAATATTTTATCAATTATACTATTTTTGATTTTAAAAAGATTTCATCCTTAATAGTTTGGGATATTTTAACATTACATTAGAAAAAAAGAAAAAGATCGCATGTGTATGGTTATTCAACTTCAGATAACACGTCAAAAATAACCTAATGTCAAGGTGTACATTAGTTTTCTACCTTATATTGAAAGAAAAATCATACAAATTAACAAAGTTACATAATCATTCATATTTATAGATTGGATATAATGAGTGAATTCACAAATTTAGATTTGAGTTTCAATGACCCTGAAGATTTTAAACGTATGCTGGCCCCAATTTTTACTGAAATACAGGATGATTCTTTAACAAACCCTTCGGGAAGTTTTGAGTTTGATTTTTCTTCCATAGTGCAGTAGTGTTTAACCAACATACTAGGCTCCTTGAGGTAGCTGGCAGTTAAGGGAGAGCACTCCTTGAACTTTATCTGTTCAAGAAAGTGCCCTGCAGTTAGTAGTCTACCTGTATTTGGTTTTGTCGTATGCTTATCATACTATTCGGAAAATGATGGAGAAAGGAGATACTGTGAAAGTACTATTGTTCGTGGGAATCCAATTTTCACTGATTTCGTGGTTTGGTAAAACCCTGAAAATTAAATTCCCAGCGAATTGAATTTTTCCCTAGAGTTTAATGCAAAGAATTTGAAACCACGAATTTAAGTACACACGAAATAGTGATATTTAGGAAAACCACGAAAATTGAAGTCCACGAATAAAAGTACTTCCACAGTGTTAGGGTGCCTGAATACTATGGCATTTGCTATTACTGTAACAATAATGGCTGTCCCGGTATCTATCCTTGTTTATTAAATATTAAGCACAAATATCTTTTGCATATGTAATAAAGCCAGAAGTAAACTACCGACATCAGCATACCCACCCTGATATGGCAGAATAAGCCTACTCGGGTATGACAATACCTCCTAATTGGAAGTATGTAACAAACAGATTAATACATTGACTTTTCCAGATTACCCCCGGTTATCATCCCTCCACCCATATAAGCCATGGGAGTCTCTGGATGATAACTGTGCTGATAAGGAAACAACCATGTATTAATCTCTATTTACATTTGCCTTTAATCTTTATATGTGTTTTATTGTGGAGTTCTCTGGCATATTGTGGTATGTGATTGAAATTTTTGGTCATTTGGTCATTGTAGGTGTTTCCAGTTATTGTTTCTATTTTGATTTTAACCACATATTTTTGTCATGAAATATCATTTTTATGTTTTCAACAGAATTATCAATACTCACATTAATGTTATAAACTGTCAGTATCACTGCAGTCTTAGTCATACCTGCCATCTATCTCTATTTATGGAGTTTTCTCCCATGAGAGCATCGAAGTTGAAATTTTCAGACAGCAATAAATTCCTTCCTAACTTTAGAAAACATTCATTTGATTATAACATGAGGATTGCACAAAAAAAGCAAGAAAAAAGGATTTCAAGCCGATTTATAGGTTTAGAGGTATGCCTGGAGTCCTGTATGCAAATGCCCCATGATCAGTTTCAAAAGTTGGCAGGTATGCTTAGTTCAAAAAGCAGAAACAATACAGGCAGACAGTATATATATATATGCCACCCAAGTTCAAATATAAATTAAAGTGCTACTTAATCTACAATCAATTAGCTACAGCTAAACTTTAATTACCTGATAAAAACTTTTACAAATCATTTATATTGGATAGGTCTGTGTAATGCATTTCTTTAAAAAAAATACATATATACAAAACACCAGATACAAGCACTAAGTAAGGGCGATGCACAATGGGGCGGATTGGCATATCAATGGGGCGGGAAAATGTGTAACAATGGGGCGGAAAAATATGTATCAATGGGGTGGATTTACCTGTTTCCAAAATGGATGAAATTACCCTTAAATCAGTTAGATTTTAAAATAATTTATTAGATTTATTGCATAAAACAACGAAATTTAGTAAAATTGTTCAGTGTTCAGTTGTGTAGAAGTCCAGTCTCGAGATTGAAATCACGATAACGTATTAACATCAAGTCTGATTGCGCTCCGTTTTTAGGAATTTTCTTTTCGATGTCGTGTTCGGACATTTTATGAGTATGCTCCAAAATTCCAGTAAGCACCCTAGTACAATCCAAGTCAGTTATTATCTTAGATTTACACTGTTCCTGTTTAAGGTACATCGACAAGAAACTGAATTGGTCACATTTCAAAATTGAATCTGGTCGGAATGAATGGCCTTAAACAATTCAAATGTCTCTGTCTTCAGCAATAATCCCTGGTTTTCTTGCATACAGTTTCAAGTTTTAAAATTTGTAAATCATCTTCGTCAAAACGTCTTTCAAACATATATGTGAACGATTTTAAACTTTATTTAAGAGCTTGTCATGCGCGATTACGCCCTTGTATGTGAACTGTATTTATTTACATAAAGGCAAGCCCCCAGTTTAATTCTTTATGTTATACATTTTTTATTATTTATTTTTAAAATCAAGTTATATAGATTATTATTTCAGTTGCAAATATTTCTAATAAGAACATTTTTTTTGTAAATACCCCCACTGATACATGTTTTTTCCGCCCCATTGATACATAATTTTTCCGCCCCATTGAAAATTTACAGGTCTAAAAAATCCGCCCCATTGATATGCGGCCCTAAGTAAGGTTTGGAAAATTCTCTGTTACCAATTGTGGGCACTGTATGCACCATAGACTGATAGGTACATATATTAGGGATTAGGCCATACAAAATTAATTAATTGGTTCTCAGGCAATTTTTCATTTAAAATGATGAGGGAGGGAGGTGATTTTTTTTATCTTTTTATTTGCCAATAAATAGATGAGGCAGCTTTTTACATTGTAAAAACCAACAAAAATGTAGTGAGGGAGGTGATTTTTTGTTTTTATTTTATCGAAATGGGGTCAATGAGGGGTTTTTTTCAAGCCTCAAACTAGATGAGGGAGGGCCTGTGAACCAATAAATTATTTTTTTATGGCCTTACTCCACTAATCACCTGATCAGAATGGCACACTTTTCCGATTTACTGTAATTATAATTCATCAATGGATAACCTACTTGTATTTAGTGTAACATTTTTCAGCAGAATCACTATTAAAATATTTTTCTCTAAGAAATACGACTAATTTATTCTTAGATCTATAACAAGATATTTTCATTTATATTCCTATCAAAAGAATTACTTTTTAGAATTACAACTGAATAAGGACTTTTAAGTCTGATTGAAGATCAATCTAACCCTTTTGCACTTGTCAAAATAGGACTTTTTTTGGAATCAGAGATTAATCTAAATTTGCTAGTGTAAACATAGTCTTAGAGGAGATGATATTCAAAGAAAGGTTTTGTTGGACAAATGGAGAATGGCAAAAACTCACCTTTGCTAAAAAGAATCTTGATAAGAAAATCATGAATAAAAAGTAGAATTCAGTTTTGCAATAGAAAGAAAATCAAATACAGAGTTGTAAAGTATGAAAGGTAAAAGATTTGTTGGAATTTTTCCATCACCTTCAAAGCCAGACACATAAATAAAATTCTAACTATACTTTTAGGTCCATATTTGACAAAAAATGTGATCTATCAATCTATGTAAGTGTAATCATGTAGAAATCAACATCTAACAATTCTAACATCTCATTTGTCAAATGTACAGTACAAACTGTCAAATTATTGTCACAATATGCAGTTAACAAGCAGAACATTGTTTTTTTGAGAATAAAAATCAGAAGGGTAACTACATATAGTTAATATGGATTCCATGTTCATACCCTTTTTTGGGGTTCCCAAAATCTATGGCTTTATCAGTGTCCATAAAGCTCTAATCTCTACCTTGAGGAAATAAAGACATGAATGAATGAATGAGTTTTCAAGCATTATATATAAATGGGTCGTAAATTAACCCCAAATGGCCAGAATCTCTACTGGTTGCTGTAATTAATCAAGTATTTATCATTATTTGATGTTTAAGAACATTCCTGTTGTAAAATTAATGATTACACATATTTACTATACAGCTGGGTTGCTTATTTTTGAAATTTACTATATGAATGGGTCAATATTTTGCTTGGGGAACTATATGAAAGGGGAGTATTTTCAAAATGCAAGGGGCAGGCCTGTACCATATTCCACCCGAAGTGATTTATCTACACATTAATAAATATCAAAAGCATACCTCAAAAGACAAAAATATTGCAGCCTGGACATGACTTGTCATTAAGAAAACAAGCATCTGACCTTGAAGACAAACTTCAAGGTCAAAGGTCAGCAATCATGGTATATGACACATTGTTTTGAATTGATAAAAGTTTATATCACTTACCATTGCACAGAAAAGCTTGGCAAAATCAAAGGTCAAGAGTCATCAACCTTGGTATATGAAGTATTGACTTGAACAGATCTATCCACCGGTCAAATACCAAATTGCAAAAGCCTATCTCAAAAGACAAAAAAGTTATAGCCCACACAATACTAGACATTATAAAAGCAACAATATTACAAAGTTCAAGGTCATAGATCACATATCATGATACATGACACATCATCTTGAAGTGATCATATCAAAAGCATACCTCAAAAGACAAAAAAGTAATAGCCCTGACATGACTTGTCATTATAAAAGCAATAATCTGCCATTGAAGACAAAATTCAAGGTCAAAGGTAACAAATCATAGAATATGACACACTGTCTTGCAATAACCTATCTACATGCAAAATACCAAAAGCCTACCTCAAGAGACAAAACAGTTATAGCCCTGACACGTATTTGTTATTGATGGACGGACAGACGGACTCATGGACAGATGGACAGATCAATTACTATAGGGCATCTGCCACTAGTTGATTAGGCCCTAATAAGAAGGGAGAGAAAAAGTCAATCCCCTGAATTAATAGATCTATGCCAAGCGCAGCATAATACAACCCCAGCATAATTTGAACAAGTGTAGTTTGAAGTGAATGTGGACACTGTAAAGAACTTGACACAATAATTAGATGGAAACAATAAGGAGCTTGAAGAATTAATTACCTGAACTGGATTGCACAAACGTCAATTAAAGTTAATTGATGTTTAAATTTGAAGTGTAAAGTAATTTGGTTGACTTTGTTCAGGATTTAATTTACACTTAAAATTTAAACGTCAATTAACTTTGATTGACGTTTGTGCAACCCAGTCATGGACACAAACTAGAGAAAATAAAAATTAGCCCTTCTGACCCATTAATTATTGGAAACAGTAAGAGCTAAGCAAAATCTGGTGACTACCAACTAAATCTTACATTAAAAGAAATCCCAGGAAAAATCCCAATAAAATCTGAGAAAAAACAAAATTTTATTTGAACATAAGCAATTTTGGCTGTGTTTGGCCTCTTTGACTCCTTATTACTCGAAAACTGTAAGAGCTACACCAAATTGGTTGCCATACTACTGAAAGATTACAACAAAGGGAATCCAAAGAAAAACTCCCAGCTAAATCTGATGAAAAATAAAGTATTCATATATTTTTAGAAATTGCAATTTTAGCCCCTTTGACCCTTTCTAGCTTGGAAATGGAAAGAGCTACACCAAATCTGTTGGCGTACTACTGAAAGCTTACAACAAGAGGAATCCGAAGAAAAAAATCCCATTGAAATCCGGTGAAATATAAAAATTTCAGGTAATCTGCTTGTTTGCAATTTTGGCCCCGTTTGGCCCTTCATAGCTCAGAAAGGAAACAAGTTATCAAAAATCGGAAGAAACAGCTCCATATCAATTTTTCATTAGGAATCCATTGCAAAAAACTGCATTAAAATCGGACTAAAAATTATAAAAAAATAAAATTTTGAAATTCGCCCATTTTGGGCCCTTTATCTCATGAACGGTACATGGCATGTGAAATTCATTGGCATACTAAAGATTAGAAATTTCTGAAAGAGCATACTGAAAGAAACCTCATCAAAATCCAATTAATAATAACAAGAGCTGTCGCAGAATGGCAGCCAAATATACCCCCGCTCATTGAACCCTGGCTCAATATGGTAAGTGCAAATTTAAGTTGGTGTGGACACAATACAAGTATGGACATAATAATATAATCTTCAAGAAAGAACTTTTCAGAAGGGTTCCAATGAAAATACTCTGTCTAAATCAGACAAATATGAAATTCACCTTTTTTAAGCCTATTTGACATTTTACACAACAATCATAAGCATTACAGAAATTTCATTACAACACTTTGAAAACAACTTTTCAAGAGGATTACAATGAAAAAAGTGTGCCTCTCTAACAGTTTGACTTCAAAATATCTAAAAAAAAGATAATTGCAGGAGAAATCAAAGAAAGTCAAAGTCGAATTATCTCCCCTTCCTGATTTCAAACAATAATCATATTCCTTCATGCACATCTACAAATAGTGTTCTTCCTTTGTATAAAGTTTCATCAAAATCATTTAGGTGGTTTAAGAGGAGTTGCGCTTACGAGGTAACCCATACATAGGGAATCAACGAAAAGTAAAAGTTGAATTATCTCCCCTTCCTGGTTTCGGACAATAATTATATTCCTTCATGCACATCTCCAAATAGTGTCCTTCCCTTGTGTAAAGTTTCATCAAAATCCTTCAAGTGATTTAAGAGGAGTTGCCCTTACGAGGTAACCCATAAAGAACACATACATAGGGAATCAATGAAAAGTCAAAGTCGAATTATCTCCCCTTCCTGGTTTCCGACAACAATTATATTCCTTCATGCACATCTCCATGTAGTGTCCTTCCTTCGTGTAAAGTTTCATTAAAATCCTTCAAGTGGTTTAAGAGGAGTTGCGCTTACGAGGTAACTCATACATAGGAAATCAACGAAAAGTCGATTGTCAAATTATCTCCCCTTCCTGGTTTTGGACAACAATTATATTCCTTCATGCACATCTCCGTATAGTGTCCTTCCTTTGTGTAAAGTTTCATCAAAATCCTTCAAGTGGTTTAAGAGGAGTTGCACTTACGAGGTAACCCACAAAGAACACATACATAGGGAATCAATGAAAAGTCAAAAAAGAATTATCTCCCCTTCCTGGTTTCGGACAATAATTATATTCCTTCATGCACATCTCCATATAGTGTTCTTCCTTTGTGTAAAGTTTCAATAAAGATTTTACTGCCAAATATGTGAAAACATCAAATTTAACCCTTTTTGGCCCATTTTTAAAAAAACAGGTGGGGCCACAATGACCAAAACTTATTCTAGCCTTCCATTTATGCCAAGGAACATTGTGTTAAAATTTCATAAGGATTGACTAACAGTTACTCAAGTTATTGAGCAAAAACAAAAGTGTCTACAGACGACGACGACAACGATGACGTTAACACCATACCATTGTACGAGTGCAAAATGTTTTGCGGTCATATAAAAAGGTAAACCTTTTGGGAAGCTGTATTATATCATTCTTATGAATACTGATTTCCTACCTTGTCTTCAGCTGTGCTATCTACCATTATTAAACAACTCCATCATCGCTTAACACACCTGTATCTTCCTCATTACACCTGTACCTCTAAATAACACCATCCTCAGAATCCCAGATGTCTGTAATTGATTAGTTTAAAACAGATAATGATCACTGGCCTGCTGGCTGTTATCATATTTTCTATACTTTGTTATTAAATACCAAACTTTTTATTTATCAACATATACACATTTACTGCATATGAATTTTAACAAACCAGAGGCACCCTGATGTTCTTAGACAATTTTGGTTCCTAATGTGATAAATCTACTTAATGCTTTTCAACAACACATACATATCTATTGCAAAAGTGTTTATAACAAACCAGAGGCACAATTAGACTCAAGATATGTTAAATCTGTTAAAGATTTTCAAGAACATGTACATATTTACTGCACAGGATCCTGCGATACAAGATCCTCTCAAGAGCCTGTATCGCTCACCTGACAAAGCCTGATATAGACAGTAAAATAAGGGTCTTATTTTCAAATTATGTAGAGAAACCTTTGTGTTATAAGGTCAAATATTAAAACTTTTTGTCAAACTGACTGCCATTTTTGATATGGGACAGATATACAGGACACAATTTGAAATAGAACTATTTGTGCCTTAGTTCATTCAAAACTAGCCAAAAAGTTTCAAAGAAGATCTTTGAATGTGCACTTATATTAAATTATGTTCCCCACTGGTGGCAATCTAGTAAAAGCTGCAAATCTGTTTTGAAGGATCATCTGAAAAATACTGTAACTAAGTTTGGCTCTAATTAGATCCATTGTTTCAGAGGAAAATTTATCTAATATGTTGTCTGTATGTTTGAATGTTTATAAATGTTCCCCATTGGCTGCCATTTTAGAACCAAAGTAACAAAACTTGGTCCACATATCATAAGTAACTTCTGCTTAAGTCTTTTGAAATGAGAAGTTTGTATGCATTTCCACAGAGCATCTGTTTGGAAGGGGATGGTGTAAAATCCATTGTTACTAAGTTTGGTTCTAATTAGCCAAATTGATTCAGAAAAAAAGATCTTTAAATATGCTTTCTAGAGGGTCCAATGTTAAACAATGTTCCCTGCTGGCAGCCATTTTGAATGAGGGATTGGCACCAATATGAAAACACTTTCTCCACATTTCTAACATTCATGCCATGGTTGGTTTAAATACATTCAATGGTTCCCTAGAAGAAGATCTTGGTGTCATTTCCCATAATATCCAATGTTAAAATATGTACCCTGTTTGTGGCTATCTTTAATAAATCTTTGATAAAGTATGAATCTGAAAAACACCTTTTTTTTACAGAGGACCATCAGAAGACTATTGTGGCCAAGAGAAGTTGCAATTGGCTAAGTTCTTTCAAAGGAGAAAATCTTTGAAAGTGTCCAAATGGTCCAATATGTCAAACCATGTTCCCTAATGGCACCCATCTTGGAAAAAATGGAAACCTTTGCATCTTAAGACTGATGTAACCAAGTTTGCGTCTGACAAGTCAAGTTGTGTCAGAAAAAGGCAATGTGTTTTCCAATAAGGTCCCTGCTGGCAGGAACGTTTTTTTGTCAGATCTAATTGAAATGAGCAATCTTTGTAGTAATTTAATCATACAAATGTCTTTATTACACAAATTTTGATTTTAAAGGCAGAGATTGAAATACAATTTATCAATAAAGAGTGGCACTGCAAGCTGGAATGTGTGTCAAATGTTTAACTCATTTTAGACATTTTATTCCATCTGAATCATTGAAAATCAATTCTGTTTGTATCATAACTGGTATTTCTTATCTCAGCATGGTATTGGATGTGGCTGGATCAATGTTTTGAACACTCAAACAAGCTATTTTATTTCTGAATCTCTAACAATATCTGTCACACTAACATGGGTGAAAGGCATGATGGGTAACATTTCAAATTCTTGCATATGAACCAGATTATAAAGAAATGAAAACAAAACCCCATGCGAGATTGGAATTATTCTCCTATACAAATCCATGGCTTTGGGAAATAATTGTCTATCTTGGAAAATAAGACATATATGCCAGTGGTTATACAATTTATTTGTTTTAAGTTTTTCTGACTTACCCCTATAATACTGCAGGTTGTTGCTGTGTGTCCCATATTCTTCTATCATGGAGTAAATCTGTGACAATTACCACCATGTACTGTTGTCTTATTTCACATTCAAAGCTTGTTAAAACCTGGAATGTCACCTCAGTGTAAAAACACCCACTATCCAACATTTCTACACATCTGTGCTGCATACTTTGACCTTTGCAAATAAATATTGAAGATCTTATTATCATTGAAATATTTTCAGAACTATAACTATACTAACTATAAGTTTATAGAGAGAACTCTACAATCATGCTAAGGTAGATAGACACTGTCGTGCTGCACAGTTGAAAAATTTTGAGTAAGATAGGACAGGTTTGATTTTTGAACAGTAATTTGACAGCTTTTTCTGTGTGACGTCAAAATTAATTGAAAGATGTGAAACATCATATTTCCCCACTCTGCCTCAAATTAGCTCCCTTTTCTGTAAATAATGTTCAATTCGGATTCTTTCTAAAATATCTCTGGCATGGAACACATTGCAGGAATCCCATGTCACAGCCACAACAAACCCCAGTGAAGTTCTGTCTCAACCATTATTTTTTAATGATAATATTAAAATTGGAGGGAAAACAGTTCAGTTGGAAAAAAATGTATATTTAGTAATGGTGCATTACATACCCCACCATGTTTCACAAAATTTCAAAGTTAAAGAGGCATAACTCCAGATCCCTGTGTACTTCTGAAGCCAAAATTATACTTGGCCTTAAATGTTTTATGGTAAACAATTAACATACCAAATAAGAAGACATTATGTTATTTCATTCACAAGTTATCAGTCGGAAACCCTAAAATTTGCAAAATTTCAAAGTTTCAAGGGGCATAACTCCAGAACCCCTTATACGTTTGAACCCGAAATCATCCTTGGCCTGAGTTTTGTGATAAACAAGTTACATACCAAGTTTGACGACAATATATTATTTCGTTCACAAGTTATCAGTCGTAAACCTTCGAGGGACGGACGGACAAGACACATGACTGAGGGTATCACATAATACCTTGCCACTACATGTGGCAGGGTATAAAAACAAGGTTTTTTTTACAAATGATTTAATCAAAGAAAATGGAAATTTTTATAAGTTTCATGAATTCATTTTAAAAGTTGAACATACAAACTAATTTCTTAGAATTTTGTGGACTTTTACATGCAGTACCAAATCAGTGGAAACAAATTTTAAACTCACAAAATATTTCTAAATTGAATTCAATAACTGAAAGTAATATAACATAAATGAAGACAATAGACAAATTTCAAAAATATTTCGATACACTTATCATAAAGAAAAAAAACAACAAAAAAAAAACCCAACTAATATTCAGGAAAAATGGACTCAAAAACTTGATTTAGAACCATTAAATGAGAAATGGAAATTTTTGTTTAAATAGTTTACTTATGAATAGTAAGAAAAGTGACACATAACTTTGTACATTTTGTAACTTAAATTCACCTTTTTTTTTTTGAATGCCATTATGTTAGAACTTTTTGGTTAAGCTTTAGTCAAAGATTAAAAGAATTGTGCAACATAAATTTTATCGATTTAAAAAAGAAATTATATTAGGTATTAATAATCATATGCACGATGATATTATTGATACTAGTTTGTTAATTATGAAAAGATATATTTATATTTGCAGAGTAAAGTATAATATGTTAATGAAGCCTTTAAGTGGCTTAGATATTATTACAAAATTGACATGGCCTCTGTAATTTTATGCACAAACAATTAAGCCACTTGGTCAAAAATAAAAAATATTGTAATTGAAGCCAGTGATGTGAAAAATTTATCTTTTACATGATTTGATTTAATTTCATTAAGATCAAAGAAAATAATAAAATATGTATCACAAAAAAATATACCTCTGTTTAAAGCATGGTAATATATATTTTTTTCTTACAGATGCTAAATTTTCCTGATGTTAGCTGTGGTGGATCAGTGCCAATGAATGGGATGGTCAACAGGACACATCTTTTGATGAGAATTTACTGCTTGGAAATGAAGAGTTGATTTTCCTTTGCAATTGGAAACCATTGGTACATGTAGATTTTAAGTTCCAGCTGCTTTTCAAAATTTAAAACCAGTCTGTTTAAATTTAGTTTGGCAGAGGTACTGGAAGAATCCAGTCCACATTCTCCAAGGTCATTTCAGTCATAATGTCAAGGTATTCCTCTTAAAATTTCTTCACAGGTGATTTGAACAGTTTTTGGATGAATGCTGAATTAGAAGTAACATCCAGGAATCTTGTATTTGGATAACAGGTTGATTTGATCCTCCCTCTTAGACCAGAACTTAGGAAAACAGTAATTAGAGATGATGATAGAGAGCTTAGTATCAAAACTTGAAGATATGTTGTATAGATCAAGCTCTTGAAGATAGGTATACCTATGCAGTTAAAAAAAATGAAACATATGCAAATTGGAATCAGCTATCTGTACTGGACTAGAAGTTTCAAGGACGACAAAACTGGATTCTGGAGAAGATGGAGACAGTTCCAAACTACGAGCCTCTGATGATGTAGACAGAACTGGATTCTGGAGGAGATGGAGACAGTTCCAATCTATGAGCCTCTGATGATGTAAATGGATTCTGGAGGAGATGGATAGTTCCAATCTTTGAGCCTCTGATGATGTAGGTGGATTCTGGAGGAGATGGAGACAGTTCCAATCTATGAGCCTCTGATGATGTAGGTGGATTCTGGAGGAGATGGAGACAGTTCCAATCTATGAGCCTCTGATGATGTAGGAAGAACTGGATTCTGGAGGAGATGGAAACAGTTCCAATCTATGAGCCTCTGATGATGTAGGTGGATTCTGGAGGAGATGGAGACAGTTCCAATCTATGAGCCTCTGATGATGTAGGTGGATTCTGGAGGAGATGGAGACAGTTCCAATCTATGAGCCTCTGATGATGTATGTGGACTAAAAAAAACAAAACATGTAAGTGAATTATGACATGGAGAAATGTACAACATGTTCACTGAAAAACTAACATATTGAATGTGAAAGTTTTGGATTAATTCACTTTAACACCAAAAATCTTTGTAAAATATTTTTACATATATTGTTGAAAATTTTCCAAATTTTGTAGCTGTCAGAGGCTGATGAAGTATTTGATGATGAAATAAAAAATAAATAAATACTGAACTTGAACTAGAGGCTCATATGAGCCTGTATCGCTCACCTGGTGACTGGTTTTATTCATTGTCATGAAGAGACCATCCATTCATAACCAAACTTGGTTCCAATTGGCTCAGTAGGTTCAGAGGAGAAGACATTTGAATGCATTTCCCTATATTAAACTATGTTCCACGCTAGGGGCCATCTTGGATGAGGTACAAACATCAAATTCACAAACTTTGAAGGGGACAAGCCAAGGACTAATGTGACCAAGTTTGGTTGAATTTGGCTTGGTAGTTTCAGGGGAGAAAACCTTTGGATGCATTTCCCATAGGGTCCCTATGTTGAACTATGTTCTCTGCTGGCAGCCACCTTCAATGAGGTATGAACATAAAAATCACAAACTTTCAATGGGACCACCTAAAGAATATTGTGATCAAGTTTGGTTCCAATTGGCTCAGTAGTTTCCGAGAAGATCTTTGAATACATTTCCAATAGGGTCCTATGTTAAACTATGTCCTGTGCTGACGACCTCTTGGATGAGGTACGAACATAAAAATCACAAACTTTAAAGGGGACCAGCCAAGTTTGGTTCCTATTGGCTTATAGTGGTTTCAGGAGAAAAGATCTTTGAATGTATTTCCCATAGGGTCCCTATGTTAAATCATGTTCCCCGCTGGCAGTCATCTTGGATGAGGTACAACCACAAAAATCACAAACTTTAAAGGGGACCACCTGAGGACTATTGTGACAAAAATTGGTCCACATTGGTTCAGTGGTTTCATAGAAGAAGATCTTTGAATGCATTTCCCATAGGGTCCTATGTTAAACTATGTTCCCTAGTGGCGGCAATCTTGGATGAGATGCTAATCTA
The DNA here is from genome assembly GCA_002080025.1 of Modiolus philippinarum. NCBI lineage: Eukaryota > Metazoa > Mollusca > Bivalvia > Mytilida > Modiolidae > Modiolus > Modiolus philippinarum. The sequence continues at coordinate 5,868 of MJUU01073347.1, read as the reverse complement.
CTTGACATATGTAGAAATTGTAGTCCTGAAAAAGCTCAACACTTTTGTAATTTACATTTAACCTCCATCTCAAACAGTTTTTGAAAAAAAAGTAAAAATGTTAAAAAATCATGAAAATTCAAAGAAAAAGGGGCCATAACTCCTATGTGAGTAGTCAGATTTTCTTCAAAATTGCAGGAAATGTAGATCTTACTATGCTGACCATTTACGTAATTAAACTTCACTTCTATCTTCTACCATTTTCAATATATAAGACTAAAAGTAACAAAAAAAACCCGAAATTTTACGAAAAAGGGGCAATAACTCCAAGATGGGTTATTAGCTTTCTTCAAAATTGCAGGGCGGGTAGATCTCATCATGCTGATCATTTTTACTCCCTGTCAGATTTTTGATAACTGTAATGGTTTTTGAACAATTTGCAAAAAACGGCAATTTACCCCTATGTTCTATTTTTAGTAACAGCGGCCATGTTGTTTGGTCTACGGACATAAAAATCATAAAACTTGAAGAGCATACCCTGGTGATGATTCAGGTCAAGTTTGGTTAGTATTGGCCCAGCAGTTTCAGAGACGAAGATCTTTGAATAAAAGTTAACAGACGGACGACAGACAGACAACGGATGCCGAGTGATGGCAAAAGCTCACTTTGGCCAGGTGAGCTAAAAAGTTGTTTCTGAGACTATTAAAATAAATGATTTTATGAACATATTGATATATATTTGCCATATTTATAAAAGATATGACTTCCACATTGTGATTGTTAGGAATTATTAATTAATTGTGTTAAAAGTTATAATTGCTGTAGATGTATTTCTTGTACATTTATCATGTGTTTATCATCTAGGCATGAATTTGCTAAATTTTCAGTAAGGGGAAGCACTAAAAGAAGTGACTACCGGTATATAATCACTTATATAAGTGATTTTAGAGATTTCCAATGGAAAGCCTCAAGTCACTACCATAAATCAGAAGACGGACAAAATGCTTTGAAAACTCATGTAAACTGTTTCCAGCTTTCGTCAAGTACATATAAGCCATGAAAAATATATAATTAAGGGGCCATTTGACAACATATTGAGAGAAATTAAAATTTTTATCAAAATTTTGCATTTTTAGGACAATTTGAAAGTCAATTTTCTGTGGGGAAAATGAATTTTCCTAATACTTGTGCCTGTGATCATTATTTTGGAAACTAGGATGTTTCAGCTTTAAGTTAAATCAATAACTAGAGCTGTCGCAAAATGGCAACCAGTTATGCCCCACCTTAACTGAACCCTGAATCAAAAGGGGTAAGTGCACCTTTGAGTGTGTGTGGACACAATACATGTGTGGACACAGTACAAGAATGGACATGATGAAATACCACCCCATTTTTGAAAACATACAGTTGAATTATCTCCCTTTCAAAATTTTTATCAGCAACCATATTTCCATGTGGTGAGCCCTTTGAATCATTTGTATTGGTGGTAGACAACCTTTCTGTAAAGTTTCATCCAAGTTGAGGCATTTTTATTTTCCCGCCTTTTTTCAGTTTCCATGGCAATGGCAGCCATTTTTAAAATTCTGAGCCCAAAAATCATTTCTATGGGTGCTAAGCAACCTTCCATTAAAGTTTCATCCAATTTAAGACATTTTGAATTTTCCCATCTTTTTTTCTGTTTCCATTGCAACGGCCACCATTTTGAAATTTCTGAGCCCAAAAATCAAATCTATGGGTGCTAGGCAACCTTCTAGTAGTTTCATCCAATTTGAGACACTTTGAATTTTCCCACCTTTTTTCAGTTTCCATGGCAACAGCAGCCATTTTCAAAATTCCAAATGATGTGTTTGTGTACATCTAATCATTATAAGTTAGATTCCTTTGAAGTTGTTGAAATTTGCTTGCAAAGTTTCTGAAAGACATCAAAAGTTGTGTTTCTATTCGTACAGACAGACAAACAAACGAAAGGACGAACAGACTGATGGGCGGACAGACAGACAGACAAGGGTAAAACAATATGCCCCAACTTTTAGTCGCGGGAGCATAAAAAAATACTGTTCTTGGACAAAATCAAAGTCCCAAAGGGACTGGTGGATTAGTGTCTATGATGGCAATGATCAGTATCTAATCTATTGAAATTTTATGTACACTGTCCAATAGTGTCCATGTATGATATGAATAATTGCCTGTCTATGTCGTGCATAATTACTCATTTTTTACTATGGGTCTAATTATAATGATGATATCAAAACCAAGAGAGGTACAAAAACCATGTTTTGCTCATCAAGAAAATTAATATGCCTTTCTGACAGTCAGCAAGTATTTACTGGTGGCCATCTTCATTTGATCACCCCAGCCAATCAATGGCCATCAAACAATTAGAGACAAATATTCAAAGAATTTTGATTTTATACCAGAAACCTATTACATATTATGGGTTCCCTGCTGTACACTCAACATAGACTAAACAATGACAGCACCATCTTGATCAAGTACAGTTTGAAATTTAATTCTAAAGAAGAGACCTGAATGAAAGGTTTGTGAATGCTGACAAGACGCAAAAGCTGACAAGACATGAGCAGCAATACCCTGCTCTTTATGGAGATAATAATTTGTCCAAGAAACACACGAAGACATGAAAACGATGATCTGTGCCAAGTTCTTTGTGCAACAATGCATCTCAATTCGCGCTATGATATACATTCTCATGCAATTGAAAAATGACTGTTATGCATTGTAAATACTCAAATGACATTATCTCAATTTTTGTTTGACCAAACTCTGATCAACGGCAATTAACACGCAACACCCCGGACTGAACATTGTTGGACGAACGGCAATCAACAGATCAACACCCCTGCCTGATCCTATTTCGAATTTAGTCAATTCCAACCCCGATTGTTGCAAAATATCGTCTGTTTCGGAATATGCACCTTGACAACTGTTTCCAGGTAATACTTTGTATTTACCGATGTACGACTTATTCAGTATTTTGTTTCGAGTCGGCCATTACATGTATACCGAACGCGGACCTCGGAGAAGACACTAAATGGCAATCGCAACAAGTAGAATAGCCAACGTGGAACAGCCGTACTTTTCCATTCACTGATAACTAGAAAAGTAAACAAACATTATGTCTTCCGTAGATTGTAAATAATGGACTGTTGTTCTCGAAGGCTACTGAATTTGATTTTTTATTTCCAATGCGTTGTTCTTTTATGATTTATTTCAAAACAGCCACATTGTTTCATTGACCGTTCAGGGAAGTACGTTTCTGCCATTCATACAAATGTAAATAAAGGCATCGGTCTTCCATATTCATACATCTACACACAAAATTTTATGAATGGGAAATTCGTTCGGTGATTAATTAACGAATTCGGGCACCATTTAAGTGTTGAAAAGTTCGGGCAATCAAATTAATGTTCAATGAAAATAGACTATTGAGTGTCAGAGTTTTTTATGAGATCAGAAAGATGTGTACGAGGTTTCCTGAAAAGGATTCTTTTAGCATGGGTATGATCACTAATGTTTGATTGCGTGAGGTTGGTCACCCGGGGTCGTAACATAGGATAGAATTCTATCCTTTGGATAGACACTAATCCAAAAAAAGAAACTGTTCTTGGGCTCTAACATACCTGGTATTCATATGTATAATCACTTATAGAAGTGATTATTTAGAAAAAAAATGATGAAGTCACCTAAAGAAGTGATAACAGTAAATAAACCTCTGTAGTCAACTTGCTAACAATTATTCACAAACAAAATTACCAAAGATACTATCAAATCAATATCCATCTTTAAAACATGGAAACTCTTAGTCAGGCCTCTAAAAACTCAAATCATGGCTGTAGTATCTTTGCTAGCCAACAGTTATGATCCACTCCTTTCCTCTTCACCCTTGGCAGATTAAGCCATATTTTTGGAGACACACGTCTAAAGTTATCTCCCTTTGAAGTTTATTGTAAAAATTAAAGATCATTTATTAAATTCAATAATGTCAAAATTCAGAAAAATACTTAATTCAAGGAAAATGAACCCTCAAAAGTAAAGAAACATTACAAATCCTTGGAATTTTGCAAAATTAAATAAAGGGCTACGCCAAGTGCAGCATGATACGACCGCAGCATGTCGACCACTGAAATTTCAACAAAAGTAGTTTAAAGTGAATGTGGACACAGTAAAGAGCTTGACACAATAATTAGATGGACACAAAAAGAAGCTAGACACAGTTATTAGCTAGAAACAAAATAGGGAAAAAACCCTTTTGATTACTTACTGATAAAAAACCGTAAGAGCTATGCAAAATATGTACTATCAACTAAAACTTTACATCCATAGAAATTCAAAGAAAAAATCCATCGAAATCTGATGAAAAATAAAGATATGACACATTTAGAAAAATTGCAATTTTGGCCCCTTTGACCCCTTGTAGCTCCGAAACAGTAAGAGCTACAAAAAATCCGTTGACATACTACTGAAAGCTTAGCTCAAGAGGAATCCAAAGAAAAAAATCCCATCGAAATCCGATGAAAAATAAAGATTTGACATATTTAGAAAAATTGCATTTTTGGCCCCTTTGACCCCTTGTAGCTCAGAAACGGTAAGACCTACAAAAAATCCGTTGACATACTACTGAAAGCTTAGCTCAAGAGGAATCCAAAGAAAAAAATCCCATCGAAATCCGATGAAAAATAAAGATTCGACATATTTAGAAAAATTGCATTTTTGGCCCCTTTGACCACTTATAGCTCGGAAACGGTAAGACCCACCAAAAATTGGTTGACATACTACTGAAAGCTTAGATCAAGAGGAATCAACAAAAAAAAATCGCATTGAAATCCGATGAAAAATAAAGATTTGACATATTTAGAAAAATTGCATTTTTGGCCCCTTTGACCCCTTGTAGCTCAGAAACGGTAAGACCTACAAAAAATCC
>MJUU01073339.1:34402-58365 GCA_002080025.1 Modiolus philippinarum | reverse complement strand
ACTGGACAATCCGCCACCTCATCATCTAATGCATCCTTTGCCTCCTGGTCAACAACTGTGTTTCCATAGATCCCTACATGACTAGGAATCCAAGTATAAATGACTTCTTTGCCTATACCATCAAGTGACTTGTAGAACTCAACGAAATTGTATCCCCGGATCATAAAATTGTCGTAAAGTACCGAAACATGTATTCATTGTAAAGCATATTAAATTAGCTTTAATTTGATACCAAATTTCAGTACATATTACTTATCTGTAAAAAGTTATGGAGCTTAAAAGATGAAACTTATGTTAAAACGAAAATACAATAATTTTTCGGGTGTACTATAAAAGTGGCCGTATACTGTCTATGCATGCAGATTATGTTCGTGTTAACATGTTTTATTTTGAAGAGGGGACATAGAAGGACTGAAAAAAAAACCAGTCTGGTTCGAAGTGGGGGGATGCACGGAAAGTGTTTCCAGCCCACGGACTATTATACTGCATAAGCCAGGGTATTTCTCCACACAGTGTGTCTACAATTGTTCGCAGTCAGGCTTTCCATGTTATACCTTGGCAACCGCACTGCCTTTGGAAAAATGGACAAATATGTAGGGGCGGGAAATTAAGCCATCCATACGAGCCTGAGCAAGTCTGCTCATCGACGAGATAATAAAATACTTTAAGTAGGAATGAACATCTCGGAGACCGAGTTCGATAGCCACTGGAAAATGGGTAGGGGCAGGAAAATAGAAAATTATGAAGGTCGTTTTAACCTGGATATGGGATGTTGTCTCCTTGACATTTACCCAATTTTCTTTCATTTTCATATTCTATTCGACCCCTCCCCAATTGGTCTTCTCTTGTACGAGAAAGATAGAAGGGGTTTTCGTACTTCATAGCGTGTTACGTTTCCACATACAGATTGTCTTCAATGGTTTGTGTTCAGTCTTTCCTTTCTGTAGACTTTGTCTCCTATGCATTTACTGCTTCGGTATTCGTTTGCTAATGTATTCATATCCTTTTACTGTTTTTTTCGGTATTATGATCCGAATACTGCGTATATATAGACATTCCCCTTCCTATAATTTAGGGATGCGCCTGGCAGCATTGTTTTAACAAAGACCTATAGGAACGGTGCGACTTGCATTACTTGGTTTATTTATCGGAAGTTTCTCTTGTTTTACACTTACCAAAGCTTGGAATATAGGTATGTTTTATTTCCAGTTTTATGAACAGTATATTTGCGATGTTAATCCGTATTTTTTACTTGAATATCCGTAGTAAAGGTTAACACCTGTGCAATAGACGTTTTCCATTTTCGGTCCGCCTTTCTACTGTTACCCGGAACCAAACTATCAAACGACAGGGAACAGTTCAATTTTCCAGTTTCATAAAACCATGAAGAGTTGGCTGACGCGATATATATTATAAATTCTGACGCGACAACTGGGTGAAAATACGCATATCCCCGTGACAAAATTGGGTGACCACTCATTTTTGCAGAAATATTTGGGTTATGTCAGTTTTATATTGGGTTAATAAGCGCATGTCAAAAAAGGATACTTTGGGTTTTAATTAATTTTAATTGTGTAATCACGCAAATACGCAGCTTATCTGTTGCTCTTTCAGTCACTTCTATTGCTTATTTTATTTGCCGAAGAAAGCCACCCCTCCAAAAAAAAAATAAAACAAAAAACACTAGTATGTTGTAGTATTATTTCACATCATCTGCCTCTTCATCTTGTGATGCCTATTCCTGATATTTTCATTTCAACAAAATGTTACACACTTATGGCTATATTAGGGCAAAGTTTCAAAGTCAATTATTGGATACATGATTAAAAATTTTTTTTGAAACATGCATTAATTGTCTTTAATTTTAGGTCAATATGATGATGCAACCTTGCCCCTTGCAACTTCATACCAAGTTACAGGTACGAGCGTAGTTGTTAGTGATCCCCTTAAAACAAAATCCCTCTTGGTAAGTAAGGTAAATAATTTTTTGTCCATGTAGCATGTTGTGGAATACTGTATCTCTCAGATTTCATTTCAAGGCATGCCAACTTTAACCATTGCAAAACAATATTTTTGTCAGACAGTCTCATCTGACAATTTAGCTCCAGATTGACCTCAGTTTTACACTCTTTTTGAGCAGTAGCTAGGTGATCGTTACGAGTTTTTTTTTAATTAATAACAAATACTGTTATAGTAAGTTTGATTTCATGAGGCATCAAATATAAAACATATAAGCCTTGAATGTCTAGTTTCATTTATTCATATTCTTGATATGTCAATTTCTCGGGAAAAAAAAACTCATAGTATTCATTGTTAACAGATGATATAAGTGTCTAAATGGTTAAAATGCCTTGCTTATCTTTGATTTTAGGTCAATATGGTGATACAGTCTTGCCACTTGCAGCTTCATTCCAAGTTACAGATATAGGCGTAGTTCTAAGTGATCACCTACAAACAGTATCACTTGGCACACAAGTGAGTAACCAGAAAGTCGGTAACCAAATTTCTTCAAATTCATATTTTGTTTGATCACTGATATTTGCCCGAATTTGAGTGACGGGAGGCGGGCGGTCGGGCGGGGGAAAATTTCTGAGAAACACTACTAATCGTAGGGTTTGAACTTTTTGTAAGCAACTTCAGGTGATGGTCTCGTATAGTTAGGTCCGTTTTCGAGTCTGTCAGACATCTACTTCTTGTTTTACAGATTCGGTTTTTTGGGTCTTTGGCCAATTTTTACGAAATTTTGTAGTCACAAAGCAGAAATGAAGCTGTTTTAGCAGAAATTCGATAATGACTTCTTCAAACATCTACCTAAATCAATATTAAATCATATCAATTTTATTGATATCAAATATAACAAAGGATTACCAACACATAATAATACAAGACAAATACAAGATAAAATTCATTATAAGGTATGTTAAGCAGAATTATATATATTATGCATTGTATTTTAGTTAATGCATATGTGAATATTGAACCATTTGATGGACTTAAATTGAAGCATGTCACATAAATGGATTTTTAATTTCTGATTTTGCACGTCATACCAGAGATTTGTCGACCAACTTTTTTCTCAGAATATTTATGCAAATTTCCCAGGAATGGACTTTTCCATCATATAAACTTGAAACAGGACATCAATGCGTTAGTTGCAATGAGCCATTAGATTGTCGTATCTATTTTTTATGAACTTGCAGATCATACCATGCAAAATGATGACGGTGACCAGAGTGACAAGAGTGAGGTGTTCAGTATCCAGGCCCCAAGGAAATTTATCCCTATTAAAAAAAAAGCCGGGAATGTACACAAGAAAGAAGGGGGTACCAAACTACAAGCCATTAGAGACACAAACAGACAAAAAAATGCTATAAATAGAGAAATAGCGTTGTTGAACCTAAACACTGGTTGGACTGGCGTTGTGGTCCTGAGGTTACCTGATAAGGTTTCAGTGGCATATGGAGGGGCAGACAATGAACTGATAAAAAATTTAAGAGCAACCGGCTCTGTTAGATCATGTGCCAGAAAAGAATACACAAAAATAAAAGAAATGGATTTTTGTTCTGTAATGAAGAAGGTGATAGAAAGTGGAAAGAGGGTAGAGGGTGTTCAAAACTATCCAGGACCTTCACCATCAAAATTACTAAAATGTCTTCATGAGATGCTGCCACTTTCTGAATTACAAGCTAAGAATTTAAATGAATTATCTGTCAATACAGAGGATATACAGAGGATGAGCAAGTGGTTGCATATCCACTTTCAACCTTTGGTGTCCGCAACCCTAAAGTTGGTCTCTTTACAAAAACTGCGAAGAAAAAAAGCGATGTTTCTCAGAAAAGCAAAAGGGGAAATGGTGGAAGGAAGTGCAGAGGTCGTGGATGTGGCAAATTAGGCAATTAACAGATTTTTTTTGTACTTTATACAGTTTATTTTTAGGGCCTTGATTTGAAAATGATGGCTCTATAGTTTTCACTTTGTTCGTCCATCTGTCTGTCAATCCACAATTTCTAAACACCAAAACTAAAAACTATAAGGAGTAGAGATCTGAAATTTTGTATGGTAATTAGTAACTATTTAAGGATTCGCATATTCACATTTTTTTAGAATAACTTTTCTGATTTTAAAAATTACAACCTAATTCAACTAGAAAATGATTTGAGATATTGGGTCTTAAATAACACAAAAGGAAAAATGTTCTTTTAATTTGAAATAATTTTTTTTTTAAAATGCAGCATGGTTTTGTCTGGCATAATATTGGTTGATACCATTTACAATATGTTTTTATAAAGATTTACATCGATTTTGTTTACAATGTGTTTTTGAAGATTTACATTGATTTTCTTTGTGGTGCGTTTTTGAAGATTTACATTGATTTTGGTTACAATATATTTCTTTCTTTCTTTTTCTTCTACTTCTTCTCATACAATCGTGTCGGGGCCATAACTATTTTGTCTTTCGACCTAGATATTTTGCATGTTGGTGTATCATGATGCAACGGTGTGTCGCGTACTATAATGATCTTCTTGGGTAGGGGCAGGAAATTTAGCATTCCATACGACACCCAGTGCGTCTGCTCTCTTTAGAGAAATATAGAAGGGGTCTTTATACTGCATGGAGCGTGGCGTTTCTCCAAACAGTTTGGCTACAATGGTTCGCGGTCAGGCTTTCCGTATTATGACCTGACTACCCCGCATAGACAGGGCATTCCCCTATCCACCAACTTGGGACGCGCCCGGCAGCTCTGTAGCCGGAGCCCCTGAAAACCGATCCAAGTGCCGGGCCTCTGTTAGGAAGACTCATACTCCAAGCTCAGAGGATGCTTTCTCACTAATGAGGTGATCGTTTATTATAATTGGTTTTACATGTACTTTGTGTCCTGGTAATATGACCGAATCGGATTTGAAGGGAAGAGTTAAATGAAGATTAATTGATTAGTTTGAGTTAAACGTTCAATGAGCAATATTTCAGCTATATGAGAACCAATAAATTAATCAGTTGAAAAAATGTGGGTAATAGAAGAAATAAAGATGGAAGTTACAACAAGGGCAGTGAGTTAAGATCGCCAGTGGAAAGGGGGAAATCGGTAGCAGCAGAAAATTTAGTCTTCTACACAAACTCTCCTTGCAGAAAATTAGATTGATTGATTAATGAGAGTTAAACGTCCAGTTAGCTATATTTCAGCCATATCAAGAGACCAAGTTAATCAATTCAGAATGCTGTCTAAGCTGATTTTTGCTTTTCTATTTAGATCTTTTTGGCATTTTGTTCTCTATCAGTTTTAGACGCATTTCGGTTAATGGACAATAAAATTATTGCAGTTGGGAGTTAACATATGTGTTTATTACAACATTTTTGATTATGGCTTTCTAATTATTTGATTTTAATGCTGCTGATGAGAGGTTACTCCTTGAAACACGTGTAGCGCATAACAAAATTGACTGTTTTTTATGCAACTTCGGTATTTTTTGGTATTATGGTCTTATGTTCATTTGCTCCATATCCTTTCGTAATTTAGATATTTCATGTACAATCAGATGTCGGGTTTTCACAGAAGTACTGACTAATGGGTTAGTGAATACTCTCGGGCACTTACAGTCCACCAGCAGAGGCATCGGCCCAGTTGCAATAAGTTACAAAATACGGAAGTTACTGTTAATTTATTTTCGGATATAACTATACATTTTTAACACCAAAGAATTAGTCAGATAAGATCTTTTCATGAATAAAGAAAGGGATATAGATCATGCCTTTTGGTTTTTGGTAATATTTCCTTCTTTTTAGACTACTTTTGGATTATTGCTTTCCATATTAATTGATTCTAGTGCTGCTGATGATTGGCTACTCCTTGAGACACGTGTACAGAATAACAATATTTACTATTTATTATTTAACTTGGTTATTTTGTGTATTTTTTACATGCTATTTCTAAAGGTTAGCACATTCATGCAGCCATATTGGAGGAATTTTGTTTACACTTCCAAACAAACAGATAAATACAGACAACAACTGTATTTCAAAGCTCTTTCCTTTGAATATGCTCAGAGCTTTGCGTCAAAACGTACAGCCACTAAGTAACCTGAGCATGGCAAAACCAAGAATTGGGACTTCTACAAACAGTACCACTACAGGGTTAATTGATTTGCTAATTAATGCAATGTCGATGTTCGACCTAAAGCATACACCATACAGACTTTTCAACTAAGACTGAAAATTCTTGCAGAAATTTTTCCTAGGACAAGCTAGTATTTAATATAAATAATGTAAAGCATGACATATATGATAGTCCTATAATTTGAATCACCCACAAGCTAACTGTTATTGTTATATCTACAAACATTAATGGGATGGACTTATATGGGAGACAATTCTGTTTTGTATTAATTAAAAGATACAAGGTGGTATATAACAAACACATTCCTCACTGTGTTGAAGACCATATGGTGACCCCTAGATGTTTAGTTTTTTGTCGTTTTAACCTGGATATGGGATGTTGTCTTCTTGACATTTACCCCATTTCCTTTCTTTTTTCATATTAAGGTAGTATTAATTTTCAACGCAGCAAATAAATAAATCACTTTTCATGAAAATAATAAATCATTAGCAGTACTGGCTAAATCTACATATTGCAAATTTGGCTAAATCTACACATTCCAAATTTGGCTAAATCTACACATTCCAAATTTGGCTAAATCTACATACTCCAAATTTCAACTATCTCGGGATCAAATGAATTAGGTTTTAATTTGAAAACATGCAATCGTGAATTAAATGCCAATGACAAAAATTATGGAGTATGGTTAACCAGGTGAGGTGGTTAACCATATAAAATGCATTTTTACACTGATGAAAACATATATTCTCTGAGAGATAACAATGGCTCAATAAATCTGATACTAGTATATCAATAAAATAAACCAGACAATGTGTCAATAAGATTCAGATGCCTTACCAACATATTGGGCGCAATACAACCCATAAGTCAAGGAATAAAATCAAGTTCTTCAGGTCAGTGAACATGCAGAGATACAGTAAATCAGGTATTACTGTTATTACTTAGGTTACAGATGAGGGTACATGTATGATAAAAATATTACACAAATATTTGTTTATTATTATTATCAACTTTACATGTAACCGAAACATAAAATTTGTCTTTCTCTGCGGTGATAAATGTCATTGATCATCATATTAATTTAAATGTATTGGTTTCGAAATATGGCTTAAATGCGAAAAATTAACAAAGCTATTGATGCGTAAAATGCAGGTCTGAATCCGGTACAATTAGTCAAGGTAAAAAACTTTACAAAAGGATAACTATATATGAACCTAAACATATCTTATTATTGTGACATACAGACAGGCACACAAGGGTAAATCTACATGACCCATCCACATTCCTGTATAAAAAAATGCTGGAGTCACATGATATTCCTGTTGTCACCCCTTTGCAGGATTAAATAATATTTAAAATTGGTCTCAAATTAAAATGCATTTTTATATGTTTGTACCTGTTGACAAGGCTTCTAACAACGTTGCTATTGTCTGAAAGAAATACTATATCGATGTTCATCAAAACGAACTGGACAAGTCAGACGCTTTCAAACGTACCAATTGGGACGAAAACACGCTAAGCAAACAACATTATAAGGATACAGATATGCTTAAAGTTCCACCTAAAGATAACATCTTTACTACCATTTTGGAGCGTACAAAATTCCATAGAAGTTTTAGATAAACTACAACCAATTCAAAGACCAGTCTCATCTATTGACAGTTAATATAAAGTTATAAATAAATATATAAATATGATTTTTCTACACTTTATACTAACCTTCCACATGATTTGATTAAATCAAAATTGGGACAACTTATTAAATGGTCTTTTAAATTTTCTGGCCTGCAGTTCATTTGCTCCAAGAAAAAGCAAGGATTCTCCTCTAATATTACCTACAATAATCATTGTTCCTGGACCTCTGATGATATGATTAATGCACTCAATCGTTTGCTGCACAATATTTTTGTTCGTTTTGGCAACACTATTTATCAACATGTCATAGGTATTCCCATGGTACAAATTGTGCACCTCTAATTGCAGATCTTTTTCTTTTCTGTTACGAACGAGACTTCATGAGAAAACTTCAAAACGGAACCATACCAAACAGTGATAAACTTATTTCTATTTTCAATGATAATAGCAGCTATATTGACGATATCCTTACTTTTGATAATCCCCTGGATTAAGATAATGTAGACATTATTTACCCGCAACAACCAAAAAAAAATTAAATAAAGCTAACAATGATTCCAAATACTTCCCTTTTCTGGATCTAACTATCATTACTGACTCTGGTAAAATAAAAACCGAAATATATGATAAACAGGATGATTTTGATTTCATTATTACTAATTTCCCTTTTCCTGACGGCGATATCCCTCTAGCTCCACTCAACGGTGTGTATATGTCTCAACTGGTACGATTCGCACGAGTTCTACTCTTGACAATTTTAATAAACGTAACCTTACTATCACAGCCAAACTTTTACAACAGATTTCCAGATTTCATAAGTTGTTGCATACATTTAAGAAGTTTGACAGTAGATGTAAACATTTGATATCTAAAATTGGGTTCTCGTAAACAGCTTATTTCTAAGGGCATTTCCAATCCTCGTTTTTACAGAGATGTTGTTAAAAAATGCCTGAAATTGATTAATAAAGGACATTCAGTGTAATATAAAGTGAATGTGGACACAGTAAGGAGCTTGACACAGTTCAGGTTGATCACAATAAGGAGATTGACACAGTAATCAAATGGACACAAACTAGGGAACATAGAAATCAGCCCTTTTGATCCCTGAAAGCTCAGAATCTGTAAGAGATATGCTAAATCTGTTGAAGTATTACTAACAGCTTACTACAAAAGGAATCCAAAGAAAAAAAATCCCATCAAAATACAATAAAAAATAAAGGGCTACGCGGAGCGCAGCATGTCGACCACTGAAATTTTAACAATTGCGATATAAGGTGAATGTGGACACAGTAAAGAGCTTGACACAGTAACTAGATGGACACAATAAGGAGACTGAAACAATAATTAGCTGGACACAAACTAGAGAAAAAAACATCTAAATCCGATGAGAAATAAAGATTTTACATACTTGTGACAATTGTGAAAATTGCAATTTTGACCCCTTACAGCTTGGAAACGGTAAGAGTTACGCAAAATCCGTTGACATACCACTCAAAGCTGGAGGAATGTAAAGAAAAAATCCCATCGAAATCCGATGAAAAATAAAAATTTTATGTAATTTGCACATTTGCAATTTCGACCCGTTTGTCCCCTCCGAAAGGAAACATGTGATCAAATATCTAATAGTTTAGCGCCATATTAATTTTTCATATGGCATCCAATGAAAAAAACTGCATCAAAATCGGACTAGAAATAATTTTTTTTTTTGTGATGTGCCCCTTATGGGCCCCATTTATCTCATGAACGGTACATTCGACGTGATATCCGTTGCCATATTCCTGATTTGAAATTTCCTCAGGAGCACACTGAAAGAAACCCCATCAAAATCTGATGAATAATAAAAATTCTACAGCCAATCATGTGAACATACCCAATTTTGCCCTTTTTGGCCCCTTTTTTTAAAAACGGGAGGGGCCATAAAATCCAAAACTACTCAGAGTCTTTCTTTTGTGCCAAGGAACATTGTGTTAAAATTTCATAAGGATTGAGCAACTGGAACTTAAATTTTTAACCAAAAACAAGTGTCTTCAGACGACGACGCGGACGACGACGACGACAACGACAGCGCCATACCATTATACGACCTCAAATATTTTGCGGTCGTATAATAAAGATTTTACATATTTGGGAAAATTTTGATCCCTTTGACCCCTTGCAGCTCAGAAACCGCAAGATATACGAAAACTCTGTTGACATACTACTGAAAGCTTAACACAAGAAAAATGTAAAGAAAAAAATCCCATCGAAATCTTATGAAAAATAAACATTTCACGTAATCTGCACATTTGCAATTTTGGACCTGTTTGGCCCCTTAAAGCTCCTAAGGAAAACATGTGATAGCTATAGGGCCATGTTAATTTTTCATAAGGAATCCATTAAAAAAACTGCATCAAAATCGGACTAGAAATACAAAAAACAAAATTTTTGTGATTCTCCCCTTTCGGGCCCCATTTTTTCTCAAGAACGGTACATGGAACTTGCAATCCATCGACATTTTTCTGATTGGAAATTTCCTCAGGAGCACCTACAGTACTGTGCAACGTAGCCCTTACCATTTGACGAACGCGAAACGGATTGCTGACGGGACGTGAACGGATCGCTGACGGGAACGTGACGGGACGAATCGATTCACGTCTATAACAGTTCACGTCCAGGTACAATTCGTCAATTGACGAGAGAGGACTAGTCATTTAATAATTTGCAAAATAATCAATAGATTAATAGATAATTGAAATTTTCCAGTGAAACGAAACGAATTCAATCGTGATAATGGTTTTTATTAACATTGATAGTGACTGGGAACAGTCAAATACTTTATTTTGCTATAAAAAGAATGCATTAATTGAGGAAAATGCTAAAAGGACAGTGTTTTTACTAATACTTCTGAATACTTTGTTGTCACAGAACAATGAGATTCATCAGCTGCAATATACCATAAGTTTTTGACAATGTTTGGCATGAAAGTATAAACAGACTTTGTTAGCCATCTTCATAAACGACTTGGATGGAAAGGGCATCGTGTCAAGTACTGTCCATTAATTAGTCATAAAAAAAGCACACAAAAATAAAATATGCAATAAAATGTTAACCAAGACAGAATTTTTTGATAATGTGATTCGTCTGCTCTTCTTTAAGAAGGGTTCAGACTTTAAGAAACTCAGAGAAACAGAAGCCTAAACATGATTATAAGGTTAAGTCAATATTTGTTTAAGAAGTCAGAAACTTTTGATGTGATTTCCGTGAACGAGACAATAGTTGAGATGACAAATACTGGTCTGCTCTTCTTTGAGAAAGGTAAGAAACTCCCAGAAACAGAAGCCTTAGCCTAGTTATAAGATAAGTAAATATTTTCAATTTTCTCTATTTAAAAAAAAAAATCGAAGACTTTGAAGATTATAATTGTACAGCCTTAGCGTGCTTGCGTGTACTATGAAGGACCAACACATACCTAATATCATTGACCTACCATGTATAGTACTTGAGAAACTGACCTAATCCCAAAACTGTAACGTGGTCACTGGACTTTGAAATTGCGTGATCACCAAAAACCATATCATGTCAGAACTGACCTATTCTATGCAAGACCAAGCTACATTCCAAATAAAATTGACCTATCATGTATAGTAGCTGAGAAACCGACCCAATCCAAAACATTTAACGTGGTCAATGTCCCATGAAATTGAGGTCAAGAACAAATGCCATATGGTAGACTGAGATGTACATATACAGTACTATACAAGACCAACCTGTATACCAAATATCATTGACCTACCATGTATAATAGCTGAGAATCTGACCTAATCCAAAAACTTTTACATAGTGACTGGACCACGAAATTGATTGAATATTGTTTAACGTCTACTGAGCAATATTTCAGCTATATCAAGACGAGAACAAATTTGTTAATAAATAATCATTTTGGGGTATGGAAAGGGTCAGGGGACGTGAAATTCTGACTGCCACTGGAAAAGTTAGGTGAAATCGAAAGGGGCGGGGAATTTAGCCTTGTACCCAATCACCAGCGGGCCCTCAAGAAAGAGCTTGCTACAAGGGTTCTTTTACGTGCAGAAGCGTGGCATTTATTCCAACACGTGGACCTGAGTTTACATCCTATCCGAAAGATGGGTTGTGTATTTATCAATCCCGAACAACCATGGAATGGGTCCTATTTCTATATCCCGGGGTTCCCTCGGGGTCAGCCCGCTTAGGAGGGGTCATACCCCGCAAGCCGGAGATGCTAGGTCCCATTTCTATATCCCAGGGTTCCACGAAATTGAGGCCAAGGACAAGAGCCGCATGGCAGACTGACAGGAGATGCTTACTCTACCGGTGCACCTGATCTCACCCGTGGTTTTTTATTGGGTTAGTGTTGTTCATCTTTTTATGTGTGTGTATCTTCATTTTTCTTTTCTGTGCTGTACTCATGTTGTGTCTCTGATTCTTTTTAGTTTCCGATGTTGCCCTTGGATTGTTCATTTTGGATTGACGGTTCGGTTCTCACTTACTTAAAGTACTACATGTATGCAAGACCAACCTACATACCAAATACCAAAAGTACATGTTGTTAACTGTAGGGAAACAGGATAGCCGGACTTTGCACACGATGTAAAAGGTGAAAGTGGTCGAGTTGAACCGGTTTATGGGTACCCAAACCTCCCTTTTCTCTACTTTACATAAATAATAAGTGAGGATTAGCTGTCACATCTTTTTTTTTCTTTTGTCTGGAAGAGATTCATACCATTTGGTGGAAAAAATAAAGTGGATTTTATCTTTAGTTTGTCATTTTTGTATACTTTGGGTCCATTCATGCCAATGTCACTGGACTATTTGTTTAGACCAACACATCTATTTTCTTTCAACTTACATTGTACTCATCGTCGCTAGCCAAGGGTTCCAATGAATCTGCTTCTCTTCTCTTCATCCTTGGCGGATTGAGCCGAATTCTTTGAAACATCAGTTTCAAATTATCTCCCTTTGAAGTAAGAGTTTCAGAATGATTTATTGTAAAAATTAAAGATTATTTATGGCATCTAATCACACAACAATTCAAAATATATTTAACTACAGGGAAATAAACCTTCAAAAGTAAAGAAACGTTATAAAATTGTGGGAATTTTGCAACATGGAAAAATCAGCTAACACCATTTTTCAAGTTTTATTGGTAGAATATATATTTTTTAATCAAATTTGAATTTAAGTAAATTGATTGGCTGCAGCGAAGATTAACTGCAACCCACCAAACACGTGGATTTGAGGCCACAGAAATCGAGCTTGATCTGCCAAGGGTGAAGGGGAGAGGAGATACATTGTACTTAAAACACAAAAAAGTAACATAATGATCACCAATCAAAGCACTCAATATGTTCACCATGTTCATACATTGTATTCGTACCTAGAAGTAGATACATGTATCTTATACTTTAGAATTAAAAGATCAATAATACCATATCCCAAAACACTAAATGTTGATGTACCGTGTTCCTCGTATTAAGCACCCAGGGGGCTTGTTCGAAAAGGGGGCGCTTATTAAGTGCAGCAGAAACTGTATTCAAAAATGAAACGTACACTGATTATGCATATAAGTATAAATGGGATCATCGCTAAAACAAACTTTGTTACAGTACGGAGAAAATTAAAAAGACGTTATCTTTTAATCATTTGTTGTCAGCGACCATTTGAAAATCTTGGGTGGGGCATGGATTTTCCTCCCTGACAATCTTTTTTTTTTCAAGTATGGACTAAAGAAGAACATTTTTTTCATGGCATGCTGAAAACAAGTAATTTTTTCACAAATGGCGAAAACAATTTATTTTTTTTTCAGTCGTACATAATATGCAGTTTCTAATCTATACTATAGTAAATGAAGATATCATTTCATTTTGGATTTCATGAATCTATGTGACTTTAAATTGCTTTATATATAGTGACCTACTCATAAAGCTAAATCTACGAAAAATATAGAGTATACATCTCAAAACGGGGAATTGTTTTACAAACTCCCCACTACATTACAAGACAAGCTCCTGTATTAGTTACGAAAGGATATTGTGTAAATGAACACGAGACCATACCATGTCTGTAATCTCCAGCTACAATAAATTTTAATAGGTTGAATACAATCCAGTAAATGGCCCCATTGGTAAAAAAAATGGACAGAACACAACTATATTTGGCAGAGGTGTAACCAGTATAAACAATATGTAAAGCCTGAATTTCTGGTTTTCTTTTTTGCCTCCTTTTTTTTTATTTCATTTTTTTATTTTTGAAAACAAACTTTTTTTTCGACAATTGAAAAAAAAACATTTTTTCTGACATTTTTGGAATCATTATATTTTTCTCACCAATAACTGGGAATCAATTTATTTTTCAAATCCATGCCCCATCCTAGATTTTCAAATGGTCACTGCCTAAGTTCCAAAAAACTGATCAGCATGAAAAACAATCAGGACAAGTTTCATACTGGATTTTTGAGGGGGCGCTTAAATGTTTCAAACGGAGGCACTTATGTTACGTTATGTTATGTTATCTTGGTAACTAATGTATGTATCTACACGATATTTCTTAGAAACATTTCTGATAGTTTGAGGTTTTTTACTTGAAGGGGGCTTTTCAATACTCTCTCTTCCATCTGCACCGATGAGACATAAGTTGTCGAAATGCGCATATGCATAATTAAATTGAATTTGCAGTAACTTCGGTATTTTGTTGTGCCACCTGTTTTGACTTCTTTTTTTCTCGTATAATTCTACAGAAGCCTCTCTTACCAATATCTGAAGAAAGATCGTCAAAACGCTATACAGAAAACGTTTCCAACACTTTACATTCACGTCGACACGTTGGCGTGCGTTGTTAAACATTTGGTGCGTCCGAAAATTTTGAACATGCTCAAAATTCCAAGACGTTCGCCAGCATATTGTTGATAAGTAATGCACACGTCAGACGAACGCTAGAGTTTCTTTACGCACACAATGTGTGCGATACGTAGTAGTTTCTCGAAAGGTGTTTTAAACGTGTTAAGAAGGCAAACCGAGCGTCCTTGTAACTAAGGAACAACGTATTAGACGATGGTTAATTTTCAAAATAATAGTTACAGAGCAAAAAGTCCAAAGCAAATAGCTGCTTAATTTCAGCAGCCGACTGACAAATTTAAAGAAAAAAAAGTAATTTTTTGGACCTTTTCCTCCTGCAAATCAGTCGCATTTTGTGATGATATTTCTATTACTTCCCATTTCTAACTTTCCAAATAACATTTCCAAATGGCCTCGAGAAAGATCGTCAAAACACCATACATTCGTTGTATGAATGCTAGAAGACCGTTATCGATGCGTTAGGTATACGTCAAGGACGCTTGTTATACGTTTTTTGAGCGGTGCAGAGAAGTTAGAGATAAGTTTTCCGTGCATTGTAGGTCGTTAGCCTGACGTTATGAATGCGTCTATCAAAAGAATATCTTAAATTTCTTCGGCGTGTACCAAGGAACATTGTGTTAAAATTTTGTCAGGATTGATCGACTGGAACTTAAGTTATTGACCGAAAACTAAAGTGTCTACAGACAACGACGACAGCCCCGTATCCAATATACGAACTCAAAATTTTTAGCAGTCGTATATAAAATGTCATAATTGCCTCCTTACAACTGTAAATGAAATTTCTTGAATTTTAGAAGGAAATCTTCAAATTGAGATGAGAAGAATAGAAGTTAATATCATTTTTTTTTTTTGGAAAACCGACGATAAGGACACTACAAGTCTCCAAGAAGGAAATCTTGAAATTGAGATGAGAAGAATAGGAGATAATTTCATTTTTTTTGGAGGAAAGGACCGATGATAAGGACACTACAAGCCATCAGGTAATGTACTTAAAAAATCAAAAACAAAGTAAAACCAGAACTATTGAGGGTCTTTCTATCTGTATATCAATAAGAAAAAGGGAAAAACATTGCTATTGAAACTATGGAAACACAATTAAACTTGGCTGAAGATTTTGCTAAAAGGGCTGAAGGAGCTGCTAACAGTGCTAGATTAAAATCAATGATATAACAAAGGTAACAGCTACAAGCCTCTTGAAATAAACTTTCAGTAGTATATTTACATTTGCCACAACTTCCTTATTTCCCCGGCGACCGGCAGCATTGTTGACGCGTAGACCTACATCATTTTTGCGTTTTAAAAAACGTTGTTTATCTATCGGATGCTTCTCTTTAAACACAGATTGCCTAATTTCGGAACATTTTATAGAGGACACCGTTTACAGAGTGTGAAATCGTAGTACGGATTTTTAATTGAAAAACCGCAAAAATATGGAAAATCCGTAGTGGTAAACACATCTGCTTATTTAACTGAAAACAAACTGTATTTGATACTAAACAGTAGTTCTTTAGTAGTGCTTAAGGCAATTATTGAATTTATCAATAAATGCCAAGATATATAACTTAACTATAAAAGTAAATAACTAAATACCGAAGTTACTGTAAATTTACTTTCTGCATATGCGCATTTCGACAACTTATGTCTCATCAGTGCAGATAAAATCTAAACGTTTACTGAGTAACTGAGTAAACCCCTCCTTTTCATTGACCTTACAAATTGTTATTAATTACACATGAAAGTCACTGCCACCCCAGGTTTCTATAATTGTATGTTCATACAATGTCATTTATTGAATCATATTGTTTTGAACCATTCATTTCTTGGTATTTTATGTTGTTGTTAGTTGTGTTGTTGATACAAATAAAATATTTCGTATTTCGTATTCAACAATATTGTAGTAAGGGTATAGGGTTCCCGATGAATTGACAATGCCAACCACATTTCCAAGGCAGTCGAGAAAGTGTTTCTTGTACATGAACAGTATGTTGTTAAAAGGTTTTATGAGAGATAACGACGTAAAACATCTTTGAATTTTGGGATCAAGCAGTATACCACATGAAACAACGGCAGTAGAATACCGAAGGAACAAAGGGGTAAAATTCACAAAAATCACAAAAAAATGTTGTGCAAGGCTTTGTTGCTTTGTGTACACGATATATTCGGAAAAATGATTGATTGATTGAATATTGTTTAACGTCTAATCAGCAATATTTCAGCTATATCAAGACGAGAACAAGTTTGTTGATAAATAATCACTTTGGGGCATGGAAATGGCCATAGGACGGGAAATTCTGACTGCCACTGGAAAAGTAGGGTGAAATCGTCAANACCCCTCCTTTTCATTGACCTTACAAATTGTTATTAATTACACATGAAAGTCACTGCCACCCCAGGTTTCTATAATTGTATGTTCATACAATGTCATTTATTGAATCATATTGTTTTGAACCATTCATTTCTTGGTATTTTATGTTGTTGTTAGTTGTGTTATAACTCTTTATTGAAAATGTGTTGATACAAATAAAATATTTCGTATTCAACAATTTTGTAGTAAGGGTATAGGGTTGCCGATGAATTGACAATGCCAACCACATTTCCAAGGCAGTCGAGAAAGTGTTTCTTGTACATGAACAGTATGTTGTTAAAAGGTTTTATGAGATAACGACGTAAAACATTTTTGAATTTTGGGATCAAGCAATGTTGTGCAAGGTTAAAATATTTTTGTTGCTTTGTGTACACGATATATTCGGAAAAAATGTAGCTCTGTGTATATAGTAAAAGATTATAAATAATAGTGGACACGTCACTAGTAGGGTAGAATAATGTAAATAAATCTCCATTACTATCTATGTAACTGATATTTTATTCAAACATTAAAATGTTACAGTATTTGTTCTTTTAGGAAGAAACGTAACATTTGGAATAAAACATAAATTTTTATGTTTCTTGGAGACTTGCAGCTGCGGAACCGTAGCTCTGTAGGTCCTTTTATATTTTTTTTGACTTGGCATACAATAAAGCTACGGATTTCTCCCTATATAAAATTTGGGATATTTACGCATTTCTCATTTCCTGCTCATTATCATAAGGCACGGACCATTTGATTTTCAGGGGGGGGGCTGGTATTTTTTAGAACAAAATTTCCTGGCCCTGACTTCTGCCAAAAAAAATTCTCTGGCCAGCATCTGGGTTGAAAATAATAATCTGGCCCTGATCCTGTCCATTAGAAAAAAAGGCCCGGCTCAACAAAATTTTCTAGTATTGTGTTTATGGGGAAAATTTCCTGGCTTTGGTGAAAATCTGGTCAAACCGCCATCGGCCATCTTGCTATCAATCTCATTTGGAACCTGACTTTTCGGGAGGCGGGACTAAATGCTATCCTTAAGCTAATTTTTGTCAATCTCTGACTTGAATATAAAGTTTTCTCACTTTTGCAAAGCCTTTTGACTGCAAATAATTAATTCACCTGCATTTAAGATATATCCTTCTTGAATTTTGAGATATCCGCTCCGGACATGACCTGACATTAATTGCCGAAATGTCTCGTGACTGTTATATTGAAAATGGCCACAACAAGTAGGTGGGATTACATACATTTTAGGACAATTTTCTTTATAAGTGGAAAATTACGACTCGCCTTGCATAATAATATGTTGTATATTTAGAAAAATGTCGAAGGAAACGAAATGAACACACTTTGGTGCGTCTACTTGGCATTCAGTTGGCAAATAACGCCAAGAAACGTGCGACACCATTCATGTCGCGAGAGTCGCAAGTTTTATATAGGGGAAAATCCGTTGCTTTATGGTCCGCAACTATAAAAAAATCAGCATAAGGACCATAAAAGCTACGGTTCCGCAGCTAGGTGATGTGAATTTTAATTTATTTGATAACAGGAGTGTGTTTTTTAAAGGTTGTTTTGATATGATTAGCTTTAAGAATCTGGTATAGAAAGCTACATGCTTCACTAAGCATTTTAACCAAGCTTATTAGATGTAATTTTAATCAATCAAAGTAACAAATGTGGTAAATTTTGTAATTTAAGCTATGGTAATAGTGATGTACATAATATGATTGGCATCCAGATAAAATGTGAAAGGCCAAAAAACTAAACCAAAATACAAGAAATGTACACGTTTCAAATATGTTTTAGCAGATTAACAGGATTTACAGGATGTCGGCTGGAATAAAATGCAAACGGTAACATCAAGTATGTACATTGTATAAACAAATTTCCCGGCACCTGAATAGGTATTCAGGGGCTGCCGGGCGCGTCCCCAGGTGGTGGATAGGGGAATGCCCTGTCTTTGCGGGGTAGTCAGGTCATAATACGGAAAGCCTGACCGCGAACCATTGTAGCCAAACTGTGTGGAGAAACGCCACGCNGGGAGATTTACATGTAGATTGATGAATTTGAAGCATAATACGAAATAAAGGTTTAATGTAGATGAGACAGCCGGGTCAGCTATTTGGAAATGGGTAGGGACAGGATATTCACATTGGAATAACCTTACGATTCATCGGTATTTGAACGAATACCGAAGCAAGAATGAGGAAAGGGAAAATTCCAAAATCATAAATCCAAAATCACGGCAATTCACAGCAACATGAATGAGACAGTATGACAAAGACACAACAAACAAACAAAAATGAACAAAAACACCACAGAACTAAAGCACTAGCCGTGTGAACCCCTATAAAAACTGAGGTATCATCAAGTGCTGCAGAAGGGTAAGCATTATCTGTCCACGCGTGGCACATGTCACACTGCCAGTGGAAAGTCCGTGGACATGGGTAGGGACAGGATATTTACATTGGAATGATGAACTTAAGATCTCGTAGGGATTATCTGCGACATATATGTATTGTCTCCAAAAAGCAGACGCNCTGGGTGTCGTATGGAAGGCTAAATTTCCTGCCCCTACCCATTTCTCCCCTTTTCCAGTGGCAATCAAAAGTCGTTACCCCGGTTTTCCCTTCCACCTTTATTTCTTTCTTCTTTTACTTACAATGTATTTAATTGATTAACTTGTTCTCGTCCTGATATAGCTGAAATATTGCTCATTGGACGTTAAACTCTAACTAATCAATCATTCAATCAATTCTTAAATGTAGATGGCTTTCCATGATTTCATTATTTCTTAAATGTTACAATGGATGTTCAGCCACCAATGTAATTACCAGATAATGATTTCATATTCCAATATAATCCTCATGAAGTTCTTAAAGCATGCTCAGTTGAGCCGGTTTAACGACAAATATTCCCAATACTATGACTCATTATTCTACGATTAATTCATTTCCGGTTTGGTGTCATAGTTGATGTAGTGATTATATAATCATAGACATTTGATATCGACTGGTCCCTGTTTGTTGCTTTAAAAATATCTCTGGATATTGGCATCTCTTATTTTTTTTTTCACTCATAAAATCAGTAATGAGAATATGTATAACTGACATTTAGGGGTCAAAAGCACAGCAAATTCTGATGAGTTTGCATTTCAAAGGATTATGGACCGTAAGGGGCGTATTTTGCCCCTAAAATTACTACCCTTATATTTGATAAAATCATGTCTCAAAATACCTCAATATCAGTTTAGAATAAACTTCGACTCGTTTTGTCCAAGCCTGTTTTTTATTGTAGAAAAAATGAATTCCACGATTCGACAAATATAAACATTTTCTCAAAAATGAACTAAAATCCATAAATAGTCTTACATGCATGTATTTTAGGAAACATTGAGTGCATGTCCGGGCCAATGAAATTTTAATGAAAAGTTTGCAATTTTATATAATATTTATATATAAAAAAATCTGATTGACACAGGCATGCACTATATGCTGCCTGCGCCTAAAATTGACGAAATTTTGTCGATTTTCGGCACATCTAGAAGATGCATGATATTGTGACGTCATAATTAGGATCTTATGACGTTACTGTCCCCGTTTACTTGGGTTTTGATTTAAGCAATATATCAACTATGATATACCAAGCAAAGTTAAAAGGAAAACTTCATTTGTAAATAAAGCCAATTATTGGGGCCAAATATGTCTCTTATCGTGCATACTCCTTTTCTTGCGAATTTCATCAAATGTCAATTCTGTTTTAAGTTTTGTTATTTTTTTCTCCTTAGAAATTTTATCCGTTCGGCAAAGAAATTTCATAATATTAAAAAGCTGACAGAAAAGAGAAATTACCGGGTGAAATACTAACATAATGTCAAGAACGGTTGCAACACTTGTATAAATATTTCTTTTTAGGTCATGCCAAAGTAGACATCAGTGAGATGGTATCCATATCTGTGGGCCAAGTATGACCTTGAAGTCAAGGGTCATCAACTATTGTAAGTGAAATGTCACCTTGAAGCAATCTATCCACATGCCAAATATCAAAAGCCTATCTCAAAGAGAAAAAAAGTTACAGCCCAGACACAACTTTGTCATTGATAAAGGATGAATGTGACCCTGACATCAAAGGTCACCAACCATCTATCCAGATGCCAAATATCAAAAGCCTATAGCTATCTCATAGTGAAAAAAATATAGCCTGGACAAGACTTTGATATTGAAAAAGCATGAAGGTGACCCTGAGGTCAAAGGTCATCAACCAAGGTACATAACAGGTCGTCTTAAAGTGATCTATCGACATGCCAAATATCAAAAAAGAAAAAAAGTTATAGAACGGACACGACTTTGTCATTGAAAAAGCATGAATGTGACCCTGAGGTCAAAGGTACCCAACCAAGGTATGCGACACATCGTCTTGAGGTGATCTATCTACATGCTAAATATCAAAAGCCTATCTCAAAAAAGAAAAAAGTTATAGCTCGGACACGATTGTTTCGGACGGACGGACGGGCAGACTGATTACTATAGGGCGTCCGCCACTTATGTGGCAGGGCCCTAATAAATATCAAGTTCCTTTGATTTCCTTAATGTATTTTGAGCCTGGAAAATTTATTATCTTATTTTTCCTGCTAGTTATAACTGTCGGATAGCATTGGTACTGTTTGTCTCAGTACTATGATGACTACTAGTTGAATTGCTGTTATCTTCGCTTTTATTTTGTCAGCATTTATGTTGCGTTTGAAGTTCAGTGGCTACTGAATTAGTATTACTCTGTTTAGTTATCAAACCTATTTCCTGACTAGCTGTTTCTGAAATTTCTGTTTGTTTTGAAGAATACGCTCTAATTTTATGTCTGGCGGTCCTTGCTGCTGAAGTTGATGGTTGTAGCTCCTATCTCTCTTAGGTACGAATCTTTGGACTCCACCACTTC
Organism: Modiolus philippinarum; assembly: GCA_002080025.1. Lineage (NCBI taxonomy): Eukaryota > Metazoa > Mollusca > Bivalvia > Mytilida > Modiolidae > Modiolus > Modiolus philippinarum. The sequence goes on along the minus strand of MJUU01073339.1, from coordinate 36,470 downwards.
TGTAACCTTGTTTGGGTACTAGATTACGAGATGCACCGAAAGCGTGTAGGGTTTCAATTAGCTATTTATATAATTTCGATCGAAGAATGGATATTTATTAATTCTTTCAATATACTTTATTAAATGAGAATTATCATCATATATCATCTCAGCATATTGTCAGTTCGCCTTGTTGTGGAAATTATGCATGTACTGAACGTCATACTTTTCATACAGTCTATCAGTTAATTCAACTGACATCTTCGTCCGGTATGTTTTTTTTTTCACCTCCAGAAATTATGGCCAATTTTTTCAAGAAAGAGTTGTTTTTGAATAACCTTAATTCACTCAGGTTAAAGTAAATTTTTACCGAGACCAACAATCAGGACTGGTGATAATTGCAAAATTGGCACATCTTGGGTTTTAAATCGTGTTATACCAATTCTCTATAGATTTCTCTATTAATACAAAGCTTGAAGCCTGGGAATAGTGACAATAGAAATAACATGAAATATTATAGAAACATATCCATGTTATTAAGTCGTATTTGCCAGAAAATATCGACTGGGCGGCTAGGCATATTTCCCGAGCCTCAAGGGAGAAAATTTATGCAGCTTTGAAGTCGGTATTTTTAGCAAATACCACTCAAATACATGTTATATTTCTTTAATTCCACCGAATATATTTGGCCCTGCCTATTAACATTTCTACTTGTAGTTTTAACCGATGATAATGTAAATTATTTCCCTTTTTTTAAATACATATTTTGGTTTCAATGGCGACGTACATTCATCTTTATCACTCATTCTGTATTCAAGACCAAATTGCATTTTTTCATTTTTTAATTTGGAATAAAAAAAAGTCATGAAATTGAGGTGAATATGTACTTGTTGCAGTATTGTATAAATACACAAAGGGCTCTCGATCTTTGATATTTTTATCATATTTCCATTTATTCCTCTCTCTAATTGATATATACTTGCTGTGATTCATACAAATACGGATACCTGCCATGCATCAAGAAGACAGCTTGTTAACATCCCAAGTTTCGTTAGTGAGATCTATTTGAGAATCATTTCAACAGGAAATCCGCTGACATGAACGAATGCACATATTAGCCCGTAGTAAAAATTGTCATTGTGACTCCAATGCTATCTGATTCTCTTAGGATACCTATTACCGGACCGCTTATCTCGTGAATGTCAGTCATAGTTCCATTACTGCTTTGTCTTTCAATTTTTGCTACCATATTGCTGTTTAGTTCATAAGCTGGTTTAATCTGTTTCGAGGACCTACTTTTAACACATTTCCCCAGTGCAGAAAGATCTCTTCGTCAAGACCCTTCACCTAAACAAATGAGGGGGGAATGTGGGGAGTAATAACAATCCAAAGCCACCATAAGATCTTCAATGAACGATGAGAAAACCCACACCCAATGGCAGGTCGGAGTCGGCCCCTAAACGAAAAGTAATCAATTTTAGCGAAAGAAACACCATGACATAACGTTAACTAAGTAGAAAACAGACAAGACAAAGTCTATATTGTATGGTAGAACCAAGCAATGGAAAACCACTTTTATTATTATTCTTCATTTTGAAGTCCCCATGAGGCCTTCAACATAAAATGGAATAAAAGAGATAACAGGAAACACCTACAATGGCCGAAAAACATAGCCACATGCCAGAAGGTAAATAGGAATTGCACAAGAAAAAACCCACAATAAAAATATAAGCTTTCATTGTAAATAGCTGTTAGAGTGGAATTCATTGCTAATTGTCGAAAAACGCCACATCCATGTTTTTTCAGCCAACATGTCAACTAGCACATTTATTAGAGTCAAATCGCAAAAATATTTACTAATTGAATTCTCAATTCTTAAACCCGGCACCTGGATAGGTTTTCAGGGGCTCCGGCTACAGAGCTGCCGGGCGCGTCCCCAGTTGGTGGATAGGGGAATGCCCTGTCTATGCGGGGTAGTCAGGTTATAATACGGAAAGCCTGACCGCGAACCATTGTAGCCAAACTGTATGGAGAAACGCCACGCTCCATGCAGTATAAAGACCCCTTCTATATTTCTCTAAAGAGAGCA
>MJUU01073339.1:8511-20382 GCA_002080025.1 Modiolus philippinarum | reverse complement strand
AGATTACCCAATCAACTTTAAGTTAATTGATATAATAGATCTATCACAAAACATGGTAAAACTGAAGAAAATTCAGTGTTTTCATATATATTTTATTTTCAGAAAATAACAAACAATAAAATGAACTATGTTATTAGAATTTTTTTCCGTATGTCACTCTAATCTAATTATCATGATAATTTATAGTCCATTGTAACGTTAAAGGTCCATTGCTTTATCTCCTGTTAAATGCATTTTCGCTTTCTTCTTCCAATTGGGTGCATCACTCAGTTTCATTCACAATGATTTTCTTTTCCCTTCTGACATCTGCAAAATTTTCTCTTGAAAATCAACATCCAAATCCTAAAAAAAATAGAAAAAGTAAATAATATTATCTCATGAATAATTCATTTTTTCAAAATTTGAATACAAGGATGTTGATTGGATACGACACATCACGGGGGTACGCGTGAAAATAGTGTAGAAGATCAGTTAAAGATGGTGATATTCCTTCGGTATTCTACTGCCGTTGTTGTGTTGGTCTATTTATGCATGTTTTGTGTAGCTGGTAGGGATGTTTTAACATGTCCTATGTTAAATAAGGAGACCCTTGGCTGCTCATCAAAATATCCTGAGATTTTACATGGAGCTTCTTGAAACACCCGAAATAGATCGTGTGAGTGATTTTTCACAAATAACAGACATGGTACAAATTGACAAAGTGCACTTCACTTCCACAACCAGACTGATGCTTATGAATTCAAACAGTGAAATTTGTGGTGGGAAATTCAAAGATGTGGAAATGGTAATCAAGGGAGTTGACTGTGATACACTGGTAAGACAATCTTGGAATAATATAAAATACGCCCCCACCCGACCACACACTGACATATCCATACTTCCTTCACACACGAGTAAACATAATAGAGGTTGTCGAAAACAGATAAAAAAAGAGTCCTCAAAGGGGGGTTGGGGGTGTAGAAAATCGACATATATGATTTGTAAATAATTAATATCCGTGTATAATACCAAATATGTCAAACATCAGTTTTAAGCACCAGTTCATAGTATACACTGATTATGTACTATCTGTGAAACGGAATGATAATTAGATAAAAATTTACACATGTTTACTATAATGGTGTTATGTTATTCTCCATGGTCATTAATCATATAATTTTATCTTTCGTTACTAGACAGATATTTAAAATTTGGACATGGAGTGTAAAAAAAAAATTTTAAGAGATTGTAAAAATAACACTGAAATGAGAAATGTGTTTCATCTTCAATATTGTAAGACCAATGTTTATCACATATCCTCTCTGCTAAAGGAGTTTTTTTTTTCTATCATTTGTCCACTTTCAACTTTCTATATATTTAATCCATGAAATAATAAAGATACCCCCTAAAAAACACTAAATATATAGAATTGATAATGATTGATACTTACATCTTCAAATTCATCCTGCTTAATAATTTCGTTAATGTCAGCCATGATTTGATCTGTTTCATATGCATTGCTACCTCGTGCTCCACCCCCACATGATAAACATGATGGGTGCACACAGGCACCCCCACATGAAGACGGTGTCCTCTTTGATGATGGTGCCATTTATGTCATGTCTGGTTCATTGCTAAGGGCTCTGGCAGCCACCAGTCTCCTTCTTTTTTGTGAATTCTCATTTTCATTGGTTAAATTAATAACCATTTTGATTTCTTCTTGTTGTTGTTTTCTTCTCTGTAACAAAAATAGTAAACTAACATAAACAAATAGAGTTCTCTTTTTTATTTAATTTAAATGTTTTTTATGATGGTAATTATACCATCAGAATATCAAACAAAATATATATTTTATGCTATTATGGATAAATAAGATGTTTATATGTTGTACAATATGTACAAAATTGATCTGGATCATTGTAAGTGTACATGTATTATGTATGTATACAACATGTATACATGCTGTTTTTTTTTTCTTGCGTTTTTTTTCTGAGATCTTATGTTTTTGTAATGGATCATTGTCTTAAATGAATTACAATTATTTTAATATTTAGTGCATGATCCAGCAATTTGGCTTTTGGTTTAATCACTATTCAGTATACAAAATTCGACAAAATCGTTCAATTTTTAAAAGCAATCGATTTATTTCATAGATTCAAATGGATTTATCTTAAAGTTCTAATATTATAACAATTAAACTTTTTTATATTTTACACACCGATTTTACTTGTATAAAGCTGTATTGGTTTTTTTTATTTTATATATTTATTTATTAAAATTGTTCAATATATTTAACTGTTCTTGCCACAATATAGCTGAAATATTGCTGAAGTTGGCGTAAAACATCAATCAATCAATCAATCAGTATACAAAATTAATACATATCATCAATATGAAAGAAAACCCTATAATCAATACACAAATTTAGAAAAAAATGTTTTTTTTTTCAGAATGCAAGGACAGAATCCATAGCACATGACAAATCTACTGTTCAATCTGGGACCAAAGATGAAACAACGACTACTGGTAAGGAAAATATACAGTGATGTCAACATTTTTTTTTCTTTTTACGTTTTCCTCAAACGAGTTTAACATCGAAAACAGTGTATATATACATGAGGAGAAATGTACTGAAGTAGTTGTCTTAAGATTTCAATAATACACTCATTTTTTTCAGATATTTTTTCTACATGTACTTTTTTTCATCCAGATGCTTTGTGTAAGAAATTTTGGTTTCATAGCAAATTCTATGTATATAAAATGTAAATGAAAAATTAAACAACATCATTTTAGCTGTTGATCTTTTTATACAATTAACAAACTTTTATTTATATCCCTCTCCTTTTTTCTCACCAATCATTATACAATATATTTCATGATTTTCTGAAATGTGGTATTTATTGTTAACAGGAAAGCAGGGTGTAGGAATAGGGGACTCAATATCGCTGATGTGAGCGATAAGCGAATTTGATGTCAAAGGGTTGGTTAGTTATGTTGTCCGCATAGTAAGGTTTCTTACGTTATGAAAACTGAATTGTCAGACACTCCATTTTAAGCGATGTATTTGGCGTAGATTGCATCCGATTGAGGCTCAGAATTCTGGTTTACTATGTTCACGTGAGAATACGAAAGTTTCTATGAATTCTGTGGATACTTTTTGTATATAATATTGCATTATATTGACTAGGCATTATATTACCTCGTTGCGCCAGTTGATTTTATTTTATCTTGCATTTTTTTGGTTACAAAATACTCAATTATCCTGTAGTTAAAGCTATGGTGTCATTTTGATTGAATTATCTATCGTATAAATTCACAGACACATCGTATAAAATCTGAGACATCAGTTGTGGACACTCGAGAAAATTCAGGGAGAACACGGAACTCTAAATTCTACGTAATATTAATAATACAAATCAAGACTATAAAGATAAAGAAGTAACATTTGAGAAAAAAAAATTGCAAAATATTATAGAGAATAACAACACACAGGAGTATTTCCGCTTCTAAAATCGGATCGAATCCATGACAATCGTATAAAACATTTTGGGAAAGTAGGAAATCATGTCCTCGCAGGACAACGTTACATCCTGTGCATTTGAAATGATGCACTGTCATTAAGTGTAATTCTTAACTTTTACCTATTCTATTGCTATTCTCTGCTTTTCACTTCCAATTAGTGTTGTTCTAGATATTCATCTATTCCATTGAAACTTAAAGCCCTAATGTGATTTTCTACTAGAAGTGTGATCCTTGAACTTTGTTTTAAAGTTTTAAATAGTGATTTACTACTTACAAGTGTGATAATTGACTTTTATTTATTTCATTGATGTTCTCTTTTCATTTTTTTTACAGTTGTAATGTGATTTACTTCCAATAAATGTGATCCATGAAATTTACATAGATATGTTGGTCATTGGCTTGTCGTTGTCTTATAAAATATTAGTTTCTTGATATTTGGGTTATTGGATGTGGTTTGTTTCCATTGATTTATCACCTTTTTACCTTTTTGGGGCCATTTAGGACTGGTTATCTGGTGTGATGTTCCTCGCTGTATTGAAGACCGTACGGTGACCCATAGATGCTTCGTTTTGGGTTGTTTTAACCTGGAGATGGGATGTTGTCTCCTTGACATTTACCCCATTTCCTTTCTTTATCATATGCTCCTCTGTTAATTTAATGGAATGTCATTCACTCCGAATAAGAGTGACTTTTGATATTTCAAGAATATGAACATGTGAGGAAAGAATTATACTTTCAATACAAATGTTGCCCTGTTGTTGAATGTATTTTGATCTACAGGTTGTATGTGATTAACAAAGTACAAAATGTGATATTGATATACTTGATATCAAGTTATTAAATGAAAAGAGTGTATTCCCGTAGAAACTTTGATAATATAGCATTTTGATTGTTGTATCGTGTACATTTATTTCTGTCATTGATATATAAATTATCATATTTGTTGTATCATTCACAATGAATATTAAAGGCAAGTACAAACATACAAAGGCATGTGAAACAAGAAACAAACACTAGCACGCTCGGGAAATGTTTATTCTTGAATAAAACCAAAGGATGCACTCTTTATAATTGAGATGACAAACAATGATCTAACAGATTTCAAATTTTATTCTTTGCGGGGGCGTTTATTTGCTGCGTTAGTAAAGTAACTTTTGACCCTGTCCAATCCCTTGTCTCTCTGCGGTCGCAGGACATGACAATGGAAAAGGACATGGAGTAATTGTACATAAGACAAAAACTATATCTTTGTTGTACAAAATGTCTGTAATTCAAAAAAAAAAAAAAAAAAAAGATAAATCAAGTTACTGGCAATACTACAGGTTTATTCCAATGAAATGTTGAATAATATTGTGTGTTAAATTAAGCATTGTTAAGAGGAAAAAAAAATAATTAGGATGTAATTTTATGAATTGTCATTTTTGCAATTGTCAATGACTATATTGTCATTCCCATTTTGACATTCGAAAATTTGTACAAAAATGATGCCCGATGCTATGTCTTGCACACGATTTTCCTTCATCAGTAACGATTATCATTTCGCTTATTTTTCCAGTGGCAGTCAGAATTTCCCGTCCCGTGACCCTTTCCATACCCCAAAGTGATTACTTATTAACAAACTTGTTCTTGTCTTGATATAACTGAAATATTGCTCAGTAGACGTTAAACAATATTCAATCAATCGACTCCCCTTCCACCTCATTGGCTGATAGATTTTTTCAGTTCAACTAGCATCTAAAATTGAAAACCATGAATTATGCAATTGTAACTCACAGTCACTATATTGTCTTGTAAAGCATTGAAGCTTAGCCCATCTAAGTATTAGTCAGCAATTATCATCTTTAAATCATATTTGGCCATCATTTCTGTTTCTCTGATTTTAAATTAGAGATCTCCACCCCAAAATTTTATTTTAATTTGCATGTCCGACCTTCTGTTGACGTCAGTTACTTCTATGGTCTGAAGATTAGAATTAGCTGTATTCATTTTTTGTCCAATCTAGAAATAGATGTAATAAAATACAAACAATTAATACAATTTTTAAGGCAAGACGAAATTTTCTAGGTAGGTAGGGACCGGAAAACGTTTTATTATACCCCCGCTTGAAAAGTGGGGGTATATAGTGATGGGGGTGTCCGTCCGTCCGTCCGTTACACATGAGGGTAGCCATGTCTTATCCACTACACCTCCTGAACCACTAAATAGATTTTCATGAAACTTTAAAACAGTCTTTATGACATAATGTAGATGTGCACCTCCTATTTCAGAATTCGATTTGATTGATTTTTGGGGTTTCCCATACCCAAACATGGACTTTGCCATTACATTACATATACACATGGGGGTACCCATCTCTTATCCGCTACTCCTCCTGAACCACTGAATAGATTTTCATGAAACTTTAAGACAGTCTTTGTGACTCTATGTAGATGTGCACCTCCTATTTCAGAATTTGATTTGATTGATTTTTGGGGTTTCCCGTAGCAAAACATGGACTTTGCCATTACATTACATGTACACATGGGGGTGCCCATCTCTTATCCGTTACTCCTCCTGAATAGATTTTCATGAAACTTTAACACAGTCTTTGTGACATAATGTAGATGTGCACCTCCTATTTCAGAATTTGATTTGATTGATTTTTGGGGTTTCCCATTGCCAAACATGGTCTTTGCCATTACATTACATGTACACATTGGGGTACCCATCTCTTATCCCTTTCTCCTCCTGAACCACTGAATAGATTTTTATGATACTTTAACACAGTGTTTATGACATAATGTAGATGTGCACCTCCTATTTCAGAATTTGATTTGAATGTTTTTAATTCTTGGAATCAAATGGGGATGCGGGGGGTATTTATTAGTGAGCTTTGCACAGTTTTTCTATTTTTTGTCTTATCTCGGTAAGGCTTATTGACATAAATTAGAAACTATTATTTGCTTGGTATTTTACATTTACCTAGAATTTATTACATGCTTACCGGGTAGTTTTTTCATCTGAATTTTTTTGTAGCAAGTCTAAGTTGATTGTGTGATATTGTAGGTCGTGTTTTACTTTTGAGATATTTTTCCGATTACGGATTTGGGCTTGTTTATTTTTTGCCGATAATGGACTTCCGCTTGTTTGGTGTTGAATGTTTAAGTCAGCTTTATTTTCTCGAAGCTTTCAAGACCAGATAAGCCTAAATCATGCAAATCTGGCAGGTATTTATCATATCAATACATGATTTTTCAGTATTCAATTTAATCAGTTGGAAAGGTCGATAAAATAATTGAAGATTTGTTTTAGAAACGAAGTATATATATTGTCGAAAACGGACGATTCCACTTGAACGTCAGGTGTAGAAGTATATGCACAAAACTGAAATATTTAAAAGTTCAAAAGAAATAACTTTTCAAAATTGGGAAATAATATAAATTCTAATACTGAACAAAGTAGGTATGGCTAAGGATATTTTTGGCAATATTTTAACGTATCCAGAAAGTATCAAATAAAGAAAAAATGTTAACCCCCTTAAATAAATTACCAGTTAAAAAATATTTTTGGGATAAGTTGTATTCATGCAACCGCTTGTGAAATTTTCCGAAATAGGCGTAGTGTATTTCAGACATATCGAAAACTGCCTGACCGAGGGACAAATCAGGCAAAACTTGAGTCGGTCTGGCAAAAATTATCAGCCAACAGGAGCGAATGTCAGCAAAAAATTGACATTTTCCATATATGATGAAACTGTAGGTCCTGTAAATTATCTTTGGTCTGGCAACTTATCCTTATTTGCCTGACCGAATGTCCTGCAAGGCCTCTCGAGTATTCGATTTGTCCGTTATATCTGTTTACGAATTAATCACTTCATAGCGATAGGCTGAACATCCTTTGTAATAGAATGAGTAAAGTCGGTCAGAATGTCGAAAATAAGTATACTGAAAAGTAAAAGAACTGGGTTAATAGGATTAGCACGTCACGCGAGTTTTGTTCATCGGTAAACGAAGATTGTAAAATGTAAATGAAATACTAAGTACATGACTTTGGGTTATTATTAACGTTGCAAGAAATAAAAGGGTCATTGTTGTCATGTTAAGTCGATAGCAATATCTTTCATGATTGTTAGAAATTTTATTTGCAAGTGTACTCAAAACAGAAGTTTTCTTGTCAATTTAATGCAGTTAGCGTTGTTAAATCTAAGAAAGCATAATAAATGCGTTTTCATTTTAAAGTAATATAGCTTCTGTTGCTTTACTGTTGCCTTTAAAATCCGAATTAGAGATCTTTTGTTTTTCACCTACTTTAAGAATAGAAACTTAAATATTAACAATCTCATCTTTTTCAATATTAAGTACCCTCTCTGTGTCCAAAAAATAATGGTGTTGTTGAAAGAGTCCTGATTTTTTTTCCACTTATCTTGAATGGTGCTATTTCTGTAAGCTGCAATTCAAAATTCTCGTAGGTTGCATCAAATGAATATACAGAACTTGAATCTTGACCGAGATGTCGTAGTAACAAAGTGTTGTACAAATGTATTGCTTTATTTATACCGGTGGGCCACGTGTTGCCCTTTTGATATTCTTTTTATTATTTCGATATATACTACACCTTAAAATGTCATCAATTTTGTCAAAGGTTTGTGTAGTCAATTCTCAATATGCAACTTTACATGCAAATTCTGATTTGTAAGGAAGTACTTTTTACTTTGCTATTTTTGCATCATTAAAATCCACACACTTCTAGATATATTCAGAGGTGAAGATAATTTTGAAATTGCATTATGTCCAAGTAATGTTAATTGAAAATTAACGGGGCCTTCAAATAGCAAGAAGATTCTATTTGATTTCTTTGTACTCTTTTTCTGCTAGTGACAGGAAAAGCAGTATTTTGCTACCATAAAAATGATTCATATAAATAATTTGCATAACTGATTTTTTTTACTTTCTTGACATGTCTATGAATTACTTTACCTTTGCGTTTAACGTTATTTTAAGAAAGAAAAAAAAAACATAAGTTCGATGATGAAAACTACGTCAGATGGGAATTAAACATTTTTGTGGCACGTATAATCATTCTATTTAACATTAATTCATCGTGGGACTTTTGATTGTATGCTGATCTAAGCCTTTTCTCCATATCCCCACGCCAGACAAAAACGTATTAGTTATTTAAGAAATATTTCTTTTCTGTTAAGTAACTTTAATTAGATTTTCCGCCACTTGATAAAGTGTATCATTTCCATATGATTTCAGTCCTATAATCATCAGAGTGTACACCTTTCAACTGATGTTATACCAACATTGTATACAAATGACTCCCCCCGAGGGAACCCCGTGGTATAGAAATAGGACCTAGTATCTCCGGCTCGCGGGGTATGACCCCTCCTAAACGGGGCTGACCCCGAGGAAACCCCGGGATATAGAACTGGACCCATTCCGTGGTTGTGCGGGATGAATGAATACACAACCCATCTTTCGGATGGGATGTAAACTCGGGTCCACGTGTTGGAAGAAATGCCACACTTCCTGCACGTTAAAGAAACCTTGTAGCAAGCTCTTTTTGGGGTGGTCCGTAGGTGATCGGCTACAAGGCTAAATTCCCCGCCCTTGACGATTTCACCCTACTTTTCCAGTGGCAGTCAGAATTTCCCGTCCCATGGCCCTTTCCATACCCCAAAGTGATTATTTATTAACAAACTTGTTCTCGTCTTGATATAGCTGAAATATTGCTGAGTAGACGTTAAACAATAATCAATCAATCTATCATTTGTCCATTTTCAACTTTCTATATATTTTATCCATGAAATAATAAAGATACCCCCCTAAAAACACTATAAATATATATAATTGATAATGATTGATACTTACATCTTCAAATTCATCCTGCTTAATAATTTCGTTGATGTCAGCCATGATTTGATCTGTATCATATGCACTGCTACCTCGTGCTCCACCCCACATGATAAACATGATGGGTGTACGCAGGCTACCCCATATGAAGACGGTGTCCTCTTTGATGATGGTGCCATTTGTGTCATATCTGGTTCATTGCTAAGGGCTCTGGCAGCCACCAGTCTCCTTTTTGTGAATTCTCATTTTCAATTTTCATCCTGCTTAATAATTTCGTTGATGTCAGCCATGATTTGATCTGTATCATATGCCTTGCTACTTCGTGCTCCACCCCCACATGATAAACATTGGCTTTTGGTTTAATCACTATTCAGTATACAAAATCAATACATATCATCAATATGAAAGAAAACCATATAATCAATACACAAATTTAAAAAAAAAAGATTTTTTTTTAGAATGCAAGAACAGAATCCATAGCACATGACAAATGGGACCAAAGATGAAACAACGACTACTGGTAAGGAAAATATACAGTAATGTCAACAATTATTTTTTCTACATCGAAAGCAGTGCCGTCGTGCGCGGTCCCGGCTTATGAATAGGCCCGCAGCATCCTCTGAGCTTGGAGTATGAGTCTTCCTAACAGAGGACCCCGAGAGAACCCCGGGATATAGAAATAGGACCTAGTATCTCCGGCTTGCGGGGCGTGACCCCTCCTAAACGGGGTGACCCCGAGGGTCCCGGGATATAGAAATAGGACCCATTCCGTGGTTGTCCGGGATGAATAAATACACAACTCATCTTTCGGATGGGATGTAAACTCGGGTCCACGTGTTGGAAGAAATGCCACGCTTCCTGCAAGTTAAAGAACCCTTGTAGCAAGCTTTTTTTTGAGTGATCGGCTACAAGGCTAAATTCTCCGCCCTTTTCGATTTGACCCTACTTTTCCAGTGGCAGTCAGAATTTCCCGTCCCATGGCCCTTTCCATACCCCAAAGTGATTATTTATTAACAAACTTGTTCTCGTCTTGATATAGCTGAAATATTGCTGAGTAGACGTTAAACAATATTCAATCAATCAATCCAATGGCAGTCAAAATTTCCCGTCCCATGGTCTTTCCATACCCCAAAGTGATTATTTATTTACAAACTTCTTCTCGTCTTCATATAGCTGAAATATTGCTGAGTAGACGTTAAACAATATTCAATCAATCAAAATTTCCCGTCCCATGGCCCTTTCCATACCCCAAAGTGATTATTTATTTACAAACTTGTTCTCGTCTTGATATAGCTGAAATATTGCTGAGTAGACGTAAACAATATTCAATCAATCAATCAATCGATTTCACATGGAGAGCAAGATTCCATTAAATTACAAGTCGTGTTTGATTACGAAGAAACCGAACCCTGAAACCGCGAATCCTGCTCAGTGGCAGGGTTTTTACGGATTCAAGATGGTCAAGAATGTTAAGAAACTTTATCATTAGTGATTATAAAAACAAATTCGGACAATTTTTTTAAATTTCTATCGGCGAAATCGAGCGATGAACTATCAATTTCAGTTTTTATTATGAAATCCGGATTTCTTTTCAGACTACTTTTGAACTATGGCTTTCCATATTATTTGTTTAAATACTGCTGATGAGAGGTTTCTCATAATGAAATTTACTGTTTTTATGCAACTTTGGTATTTTTGGTATTAAGTTTCAGCGTTTGATCCGGATTTAGTTTCAGCGTTTTACTTCAGCTGCGAGATTTTGAAAACCGGATTGAAAAACTGTATCCGGATTTGTTGCATTCAAACATGACCTTAGTTACATGTAACAGACATGCTTATTGGTGCATTAAAATCGTGTGGTGGAAATTGAATGTACATGTACTTCCACCAGAAATCTGGAAGTCGTAAAATAGTTTGTGCCATATATTCTAACAATGAAATGAACTCAAGAACGACATATTAATAAATGAAATACAGAAACAAATCATATGGCATGTACATTTGCATTACCATATCAAAAACATGATAAGGACAGGGGTTATCTACAATATACCATATCTCAGTTTACATTAATATTAAATTGGTTATTTAAACACCTTCAGGTTTCTATATCTTTACTTGACCTACTTTATAAAGCTACATTTTATATATATTTCAATACTGTACAGATACTGAAAATGTAACACTTTAACCCTATCGCTAGCTTTTGCTAGTGATACTGAAAATGTAACACTTTAACCCTATCGCTAGCTTTTGCTAGTGCTGGTTCCAAGTCCGGCTACCCTGATTTCTTATAGATGTTGATGTTTTTCTTTTTTCTTTTTTTTTTTGATTTTTGTGTGCAGTTCCCTGGTTGATAGACATAATATGCATATATACACATTGCTTTTATCTCGCACAGGTTCCCTCAATTACCCGGCACCTGAATCGGTTTTCAGGGGCTCTGGCTACAGAGCTGCCGGGTGCGTCCTCAGGTGGTGGATAGGGGAATGCCCTGTCTATGCGGGGTAGTCAGGTCATAATACGGAAAGCCTGA
>MJUU01073338.1:7763-60021 GCA_002080025.1 Modiolus philippinarum | reverse complement strand
GTTAAAAATAAGCACTTTTTCTCCCTATGAATTCTTTCTTTTATTTTACTGTATGATTGCTATATTTTTCGCTCTATTCACTTTTTATCACGATAGCTGCGAAAATTTGTACCGGCGAATATTTCACTGGAAACCTGAATATAATTGAACATTATGACTTGAAGAAAAATCGCGAATACAAAAACCCCGAAAATAAATCCAAGTCTGAAAATCGCAAATAATTAAGCACCGCAAATATAGATAATATACGGTATTCTATTTTATTGTATAGCAACATACTATTTCCCTAAGAAAGCAACCAAATGTTAGCGTGCAATAAATTTCCACATTGCACTAGTGCAAATATGACTTAAATTTCATGACGTCATCGACAACCAATTCCAATTTTAACAGAAATTTTAGCGTTGCTATACAACAAAAGGGCTATTGCATGAATACTGGGGAATATTGTCCCGAGTAGAATTTTGCATTACACGAGCTTATCACTTTTTTTAAAGCGAATACATTCTAATACATTTTCTGTGAAAAGATCTCCTTGATAGAGATGTATGCTCTATATTTGAATTGTTGTGTACTTATTATTTTATTTTTGAGAGACTTTTTCATATGGACACACCTTCATTTTTTCAAAATTTGTGCACCGTAATTTTGTAATTTCTAGATGTTATTTTGAACACCCGCATATAATGCCCGTATCTCACTATTTTATAATGTCAGGTTTTCTAACAGTTGACTCGATGACTGCCTTGTGGTTTTTTTTTATATATTGTGGTTTTCTTATGCTAATTTTTTTGTCGGGAAACATATGACAGCAGTTGCAAGAACATTTTGCTAGTTTATTTTATGTTTTTGGTACCATCCCGCATTCATGAGCACGTAGAAAAGGATGCAACATTGCTCGACATCTAGCAATGAATTCCGTTCAAACCTAGGAGAGGGGACATCGTGAACTGATGCATGCTCTTTATTTTTCTTAGATACTTATGTACTTGTAAATGAGATTATATCTCATGTGCACACCTTGTTTATTACTTTCATCTAAATTTTGTCAATTCTAAAATCTAAAGTTTATCTCCCATCATCATATTTGTCCTTAGGTCTATTGAATTTTACTGATTATTCGGATTTCGTTTGGTTTTATGTATTTTAAAAACATTTTTTGAAATTGTGGATTTCCTATATTTGGGTTCTAGTGCTGCTGATGAGGAATTAATTTCCGAAATGGTCGTACAGCTCATTGAAATTATTGCAGGTTGAATGAACATGTGTTATGGTCTCATGTTCATTTACTCCATATCCTTTCATAAAATATTTACTATGATGCATAAGCAAAGCTCATTGTTGAAGGCCTCATGATGACTTCAAGGTGACGAACAACACTAAAACCATTGTTTCATTGCTTGGTTTTACCATGTATTTGTGGATACTTTGTCTTATATGAATTTACTCCATATCCTTTTATTGTTTATTTAAAAGACAAGAATTCGTCACTGCTGCAGTGTGGAGAAAAAAGATTCCCAGTGAGACAGATATGTGTTCTTGAGAAACTTTTTCATATGGACACACTTTCATTTTTTCCAAATTTTTGCATTTTTTTGTAATCTGACCACCGGTTAATTAAGCCCATATAACACTATATTATAATGCCAAGTTTTCTTGCAATTGACTCGTTGAGTGCGCTGTGGTTTGTTATATGTCGTGGTCGTCTTCTGTTGGTCTTTTTGTCGGGTAACGGATGACAGCAGTTGTAAAAACTTTGATAGTTTATTTTATGCTTGTTGGAAATTCCGAATTCACGAGTACTAACATGATGTAGCTTTGCTCGACATCAAGCAAGCATTGCATTCAACTCAAACCTGTGAGCAGAGCCCAATATTAAAGGCCTCATGGTGACATCAATACGAAGAACAACAATAAAAGCGTTGTTCAATTGTTTGGTTTTTACCATGTATTTGTAGAGACTTTGTCTCATTTGCATTGACTCCATATCCTTTCATTGTTTATCATATTACCAATACATGCTTTAGAACGAAGTTAGGTACTATTCTTCTATATCTTTGGTGGGGCAACATTCCTTTTACTCTTGTAGCTAAACAATTTAATCATAATTTTGCAGACAGAAGTCCTTTTCATTTTTGTGCTGTTTTCCATCCGATTTATATAATGTTTTTTTCTTTGTACAATTGATATTTTTAGCTGGCAAGAGGTACACGCTATCAATATTGAAAATATAAACTAGATATTACGATATTTAATAACTGGGCATTTGTTATCATGATGATATGACTGTAAATTCAAGGGGTCATTGCAACTCACACGACTTTTGTCATGTTTTTTTTTCATTCGCCGTTAATTCCGATGTTGAGTATATTTGAAGTATATGTACTCACATTTGACATTGATAATTTTACTTTGCTGTGCTGTGCCAACATTATTACTAGCTGTACATGTGATGACTTTTCCATTGTAATTCTTATTAACACTGTATGCTAATGTAGATGTTACAGTGAATGCATCTGTTGTAGGATCGATGAAATAGTATGACGTAGAACTATTTGTTATATTTGTACTATCTAAAGTCCAGTACATTGTAGCAGACGGACGACTTCCTAAGGATGTACAATTGACAACTAATGGACCGTGTCCATCAATCGTTACAGGGTCAGAACTAAAGTATGGTATCAGTGGTTTTACTGTAAAAATAAGAAAACCTTCAACAATGTCAATTTCAAAGTAATTGCTCAAAAGCTTAAAATGTTTACTCCAAAGTGACTGATAAGTCAGTTTCTTACATTTCCTCTTGCACTGATGAATTAAATTTACTTTGAAACTATGTTGTCTTAAATGCATATACAATAATGATTAATAGTTATCCATGTTTCACACATTAACTAGCCTAGCGTGTTTCCATTGTTCCATTACACTTTTACTTCGGAAACGATAAATTCTTATCATGGTTATGGGATGTCTTAACAAAAATGATTTTTAACATTGATTACAAAAGCAACCAATTCTGCAGATAACAATTCCAAAGTATATAAGCTTGTCGTGAATTTACACCAAATTAATAAACTCATTCTAATCTAAATTTGCAATTCCAATGATTGCAAATCTTGTATCACTATTTTTTAGAGCCAACAAGTCGTGTGAATAACCAAAATGTGTTGAATCGCATTGGACTTAACCAATCATATTTGCAACTCTATATCTGAACACTTGGTCGATGCCACTGCCAGTGGACTGTTAGTCCCCGAACCTATTATCCGACCCATTATCCAGTACTTTTGTGCTGGCCCGAAAAACCGATTATATTTGAAACTTGGAATATCCAAATTTAACAAAATTTTGTTCAAAAACTAAGGAGTATCTCCCTCAAGCATAGCTCTGTCCTTAGCTGAATTTTGGCTTTTCTATTTAGATCTTTTGGTTAATTGTTCTCTATCAGCTTTTACACGTATTTCGGTTTTACTGACTTCGAAATAATTTGCTTCGATCTGCACTGAAGAGATATAAGTTGTCAAAATGTGCATATACAGAAACCGAATTAACAATAACTTCGGTATTTTGTTATTTACACTTTTTCCATTTAAAAACCTGGGAATTTAAACATCAAGTGGGAAAATTCAGTTTTCCAGGTGATATCACCATTTCCAATGGGAGTTTGTAATATAAATGGGACGTTTATAATAATCATAAGAGCATTTTTTTTCACATGGGAAATCTTTTATTTCCCACGGGAAGATTTCAAAATCCCATAGGAAATAATGAAAACCCATTGGAAAATGCATTTTCCCATTGGAATATGAAATTAACAAGTATTTTAAATTGTATCTGTGTAAAAGTGTGTTAATGTATGAACTAGAATTTTTCGCAAATCCCATGACATTCCGCACATTTTATTTTTTACACTTATTGGTAGCGCTCAAAAATGGGGGCACAAGATTTTCAATCACTGAAATTGCAAAAGTTAAAGTAGTAACCATTACAAAAAAATCGATTGTTGATGCCAGATTGCAGATTCGCTATAAGTTCAAAGTTCAAAGTTCTTTATTAACCAATCAAGGGCCCTCAATGGGACATATGACAATACAAACATACATGATTAAATAATAACAAATCATACACAAAAACAAAAATATCATTAAACATACTGATCATATATTATAAATAATGATGTTTTATATATATTCATTTTATTTCAATGTCATGCCAGGGCGCACCGAAACCATGTACACGGTATGACTATTGTAAAATTATTTCATATAAATACATAAGTTTTCTTTAACTATTATTATTATTATTTTATTTCTTTTTTTTTGTATATATATACATGTATATTAATCCATTCATTGATCACACATTAACCTTCCCGCGTCTAATGCACTAAACCAAGTTTTAGGTCAGTTTAATACAACAGTCACCAGGGGACGTTGCCAAAAAGGTTATGATAGATCTAATTTATAGGAAATTCTGGTTCTATAATAAAGTTCTATAAATCTAATTTACTCATTTATTTAGTTTTTTTCTTATGATCACACATAAACCTACCCGTGTCTGATGCACTAAACCGAGTTGTTTAAGTCGGTTTAATACAAAAGTCACCAGGGGACGTTGCAAAGAAAGGTTATGATAGATCAAATTCATTAGAAATTCTGGTTCTATAATGTAGTTCTATAAGCCTGACTCATTTATCAATTAACCTACCCATGTCTGGTGCACAAAACCAAGGTTATGATCAGTTAAATGCAGAAGACATCAGGGGACGTTGCCTAGTAAGGTGTATTGACAAGGTCGGCATTAGAATTGAATTAAATAAAATTGAATAAAGTAATATAAAATAAAGTTCATAATTTAATTATAAAGTTACATATTTGAATAAGTATGTTATACATTGTTATGCTGTAAGTGTCCCTGGCATGACAGAGGTAGGTGCAAGTGAAGTCTACTCAGATTGAATAAAATGCTTCTTCAGATAATTACACAATAGTTTTAATATCTCACAGTTTTCACAGTTCATTAACCAAATAAACTTTGCAGTCGTCTGTAACTTATCAAAATTGGGACATTTATTATGTATAATACTTGTAAGATGAGAGCGATCATCACTAAAATGAACACAATTGAATAAAAAATGCTCTTCATCTTCAATTTCCCCGGAAGAACAATGCAGACAAAGTCTATCATGTCTGGGAGTACCCTGATATCTTCCCAACTCTACTCTAAGTCTGTGAGCTGATATCCTAAATCGAGTAAGCACTCTCCTCTGCTCAAAATCCGATATCCAAAACTATGTTTTGCCTTGGTATACATATTAAGTTTACCATCACTATAAAGCATTTTTTTGTTTACTCCAAAGAGTTGAATAATATAATTTCATTGCCCTTTTTACAGTTTTCTTGAAGACGTAACAGGACATAGTGTTCAAGTTATCCTGTCTATCAAATATTAAGTTTTTAAGGATTGTAATTGAACCATACCAAGAAGATTTTTTATTTTCATACAATTCTTTAGATGTTTTAAAATCTTTTAATAACGGTAACTGGTCTTCTAGATTTTCTAAACGATGCCAATATGTCAGTTGTGCTTTAACAATATTAAAATGTATAGGGAATCTGCCAAGCTCTGAAAGAACGGCAAAATTAGTACTTTTCTTCCCACAGCCGAGAACATATTTGCAAAATTTAATATGAGCTTGTCCAGACATCAATCCTTTATATATATCAATGACAGTTAAATATGTATTTCTTTGAAAACGTCTAGCAAATGGATCAAAATATCCCCATATTTCACAGCCATATAGTAAGATAGGCAGTATTGTGTGATCAAATACATGTACGGAGATTTTAGGTGAAGCACTATGGGAAATAAATTCCTTACAAAGTTTGTAGTATGCTTTAAGACCTTCTTGGTAAAGTTCTGTTTGAGCATAGGAGAATGATCCCGAAGAGGAAAAAGTTATACCAAGATATTTACATTTTGCTACACATTCTATTACTTCACCTTTATATGTAAAATTGATTTTATATGAAATGCTGTGGTATGCAAAGAGACCAACATAAATACATATTTAAAAGGAAGGCAAATATTACCTGTTTTCAAATAAAAGATTGCTCAAAGAAAATTATGGTCATTTAGCAAACTATACCAGGCTCTTATTTAAATTAAAAGAACTCTCTTTTAATTAAATTTTATTAAAATGAAATTTTTTCATTGAAAATACATGGTAGTGTTGTGTCAATTGATATTGGTAAAGATAAACCAAAATGTAGAAACTTTTCGAAAGAAATAAGAATTTGTAATGATGTCAAATACTGTATAATATATTACAAAAAATGCAAAAAAGTTAATAGATAAATTAAAAAATATCTAATTATATTGTCTAGATTGCCAAATAAAAGGGAAAGATTACTTAATATTCAAAATAATTTTTTTTCATAAACTTAATCGTGACAAAAAGAAAAGGGTATAAATTTTCTAACTAATAGTAAATAAATATTGACAAACACAAATTATCTTTTAAAGGAATTTTTCCACTGCATACATTTGGTTTACGTACAATTTAGATAAATTGATGCTGTTTCTGCCATAGGATCCTCTACAGCCTCATTTGTGGCCTGACACCTAAGTAATTGTTTATCGTGGCTTCTTTCTAATAAAGGAATTGTATACTGTACAGACTGTTTTCCTATGACTGTTCTGGAATCCACCTCCAATTTCAGATCAGGTTCAGAGTTACCACCAATAGCCGTACAGTTTATAGATAGACTCTGTCCTTCTGTACCAGGTATACTTTGGTTTATCACATTATACAGTACCAAATTAGATGGCGCAACTGTAAATTTTAAATCTATTTTAATAGAATTATACCATAGATTTATTACTTATATTTAAAACAACGGCAGTAGAACACCGAAGGAACAAAGGGGTGAAATTCACAAAAATCGAAGTCCAAAGACAGGGCAAAAACGAGAACACAGAAAACAATGACGTTAGACACAAAAACAATGACGCCAGACAGACACAAAGCACAGAACCAGAAACCACAACATTCAGAACAAAGACACTCACAGTGTGAACTCCAGTGAAACTGAGAGTGACATCAGGTGCTCCGGAAGGGTAAGCATGTCCTGCTCTGTTAACAGCACCCGTCACACTGTGGGTGATTCAATCCGGGAAAATGTCAAAGTCGGTAGTCAAATCCGGGAAGACGTGAATCTAGCTGAAAATGTCCACTTTCATTTGGGATACTGACACGTCATATCTGTCAATGATGATATGGTGACGGCCATAGAATTTCTTGAGGGATGAAATTAACAAAGGTTGAACAAATCCCTGACTAAGCAGCTTTTGGGACAGTGTTTAAAAAATGATTTGCTTACAAGTTGTAAAACACAAAAGTCATAGCAGCAGTGTACGAATCAATTCCTTTTTTCACAAAAACTTCGGTATTTTGTTATTTACTACCACTGTGTCGATGTCACTCCTGGTAGACAGTTAGTTCTCGAGGGTATTCACCAACCAAGTAGCCGGTACTTCGCTGATGGCCCGAAACCGATTTTATTTGAAAACATGCAATATCTAAATTAATAAAAAAAATCGTTTAAACCTAAGGAGTATCTCCCTCTTGCATAGCTCTGTCCTAACCTGATTTTGGCTTTCCTTTTTTAGATCGTATTGATAATTTGTTCTCTAACAGCTTATACACATGTTTGGTAAATGGATTTCCAAATGTTTGGTTTGATCTGTACTGCAGAGATATAAGTCGTCGAAATGCGCATATGCAGAAACTAAATTCACAGTTTCCTCGGTATTTTGTTATTCCATATGGCCGAATTACAAGGTTCCATCATCTGAATTTGCACAATATCATTCAAAAATTACTTTAACATCAAGGTAGTATTTAATGTTTTTATTTCTTTACCACATTTTGGTCATAATATTCATCAATAGATACAGGTACAGATACAGTTCATTTACATTAATTGCAGCTGGAGTAAACGTATGTGTTAAGGTCTCATGTTCATTTACTCCATATTCTTTCATAAAATATTTAATACAGGAGTTTGTCTTTTATTGCAGTGTGGAGATGGTAAAACAATTCCCCGTTTTTGAGGTATATGCTCTTTATTTTTCTTAGATATGGTGTACTTGTACATGAGATTATATTTCATGTGTACACTTTATTTATAACTATAATCTAATTTTATGTAAACTCTAAAACTTATATTTTATCTACCTCAATCGTAGTTTTGTCCTTAGCTATATTTGACAATATACAATTATAGCCTATTAATGAGGTCAATGCAGTAATTTATTGACATGAGAAAGGTATATTGACCGAGGACGTAGTCCTAGTGTCAATAAATCTTTCTCATGTCAATAAATTTCTCCATTGACCGAATTTAATAGGCTATAACACCGGTAGTTTTATTATTTTCCAATTCTACGATTTTTAGGGGGCCTTATACTATTCAATCTAAATTTGATATGATTTTTTTCGCATCAGTATTTTCTATTAGAGTCATAGAACTAAATGGGCCCGATTTGTATGTAAGAAATAAACAAACCAATGAAATTTAAGAAATTTTTCAATTTAAGAAAGCAAAATCGTTTTATTATATAATAATTATATATGATTTTAGTATAAAGTCAATACATAAAAACAATTCGTCTTTTTTTTTTTACTTATTTAATGATTATGAAGAAACTTATCTATTTTTAGCAGAGGTCAATACGTAAAGTCAATTCTTGAATTTCTTGACAACTCTTAGAAATATACAAGATCATGTGACCAAAATTAAACAAATCAGAGGAGTTTAAAAATACAATAAAATAATAATACTGATTATTCGGATTTCGTTTGGTTTTATGCATTTTAAACGTTTATTGAAATTGTGGATTTCATATGTTTGGGTTCTAGTGCTGTTGAAGTAAACATATGTGTTATGGTCTCATGTTCATTTGCTCCATATCCTTTCATAAAATATGTACAAACATTCCATAAAATATCATTAATTTATATCATTATGACATTAATATTATATCAAAATAGTGTAATATTTTTTGAAGATTTATCAGGAAATAATACTAAAATTTGCATATATATACAAATTAAATTATATTTTACAATTGATTGACAACCTTGATGGGTAATTTTGATATTACCCCCATTTAGTAAGGTATACCCTGGTATAACCTTGTGTTATGTTTTTAGTCCCGTTTCTGTACCGAATTAACAATTGATTGCTAAGATATGACATGCAATGAACAAAATGTAACTAAACAACAGATGTCCTTGTTTTTTAAGACGGATACCAATTTTGTTGCGACAACTTCTCCAAGACCACTGAATGGAATTCACTGAAACTTTAACAGAATGTTTAGTGTATATTGTAATTGTGCAACAACTATTACTAGTATGTTTTATTCTATCTGTTGTTTATTTTCTATTTTTGTATTTATCCTGAAACAAATTAGGGAGCGCGGGTATATACTAATGAGCTTTGCTAACAGATTTTCCAGTTATTGTTTTTTTTTCTTTCTTTTTTTTTGGAGGGGGGTGTTGAAGTGTCTTTCTTGTTTTTGCTTTGGGGGTGTTCAGATACGATAGAAATAACTTTTTGAAGGACATTCTTAGATTCTAAATAAAATAACCAATGCACGTTAAGCTTTGGTATTTTTTTTGCAGTCTTTTCTAATTGATAATTTATGCACGTAATTAATGAAGAAAAGATAACAGGAAGCACTTACAATGGCCGAAGATAACAATCACATGTCACGATCAAGCAGGGAACTGTACAAGAAAAAAATAAAATGACAAAAGAAAAACATAGATAACGATAGGAACTCGGGATAGCCGGACTTTGTACCGGCACTAGTAACAGCCAGCGGTAGGGTCAAACCGGTTTATGGGTACCCAAACCTCCCCTTTCTCTATCCCGTTTCCCTATAATATAATAAACATACAAATAAAACCCAATACAGGTAGACCACTAACTAAAGACCACAATCTTGAACAGGAAAGAATAGACAAAACATAATTTAGAAAGATGGGTCTCAAGGAGCCTAGTCTGCTGGTAAAACACTGTCGCACTACAGAATAATAGTCAAATTCAAAACTTCCCGAAGGGTTTGGTAAAGAATCATCATGGGTTTCAGTAGACATCGGCAGTATCAGTAAGAAGCCAGTATAACTGTAAAATCTTCAGGTCATTGGATCCCAAAGCCAATTTAAGTGAATCATGAAGAATATCCGGTCAATATCCCTTATTACGTAAAGAATGTAAGTTACGTCCAAGTTTTTCTGGATTTTTTTTATCATTTTTGACATTTTTAACAACATTTCCGTAAAAACGAGGGTGATAAATGCCTTTAGTAGTAAGCTGTTTCCGAGTCGCATTATATTTGGATACCAAATGTTCATATCTTCTATGAAACTTCTTAAATGTGTTTATCAATCTATGAAATCTGTAACCTTGTTGTAATAGTTTGGATGTGATAGAAAGGTTACGTTCATTATAGTCGTCAAGAGTAGATCAGACGAGTGCGAATCGTTCCAGTTGAGATATAAACACCCCATATGATGGTGCTGCAGGAACGTCGCCATCACGAAAAGGGAAATTAGTAATAGTCAAATCAAAATCATCCCTTTTATCATAAATTTTAGTTTTAATTTTTCCAGTGTCAACGATGATAGTTAGATCGAGAAATGGGCAGTATTTAGAATCATTGTTTGCTTTATTAAGTTTCATTTCTTATGGGTAAATGAGGTCGACATAGTCTCAAAACTGGGGATTATCAATGGTAAGGATATCGTCGATATACCTGCTGTTATCGTTAAAAATTGAAATAAGTTGATCACTGTTTTGTATGGTTCCATCCTGTATTTTTTTCATAAAGTCCCGTTCGTAACAGAACAGGAAAAGATCTGCAATGAATGGTGCACAGTTAGTACCCATTGGAATTCCTATGACCTGTTGATAGACGATGTTGCCGAAGCGAACACAAACTTTGTTTAGCAACAGATTCAGTGCCTTAATCATGTCATTGCAGGCAATGACATGATTGAACAATGATTTTTGTAAGTGATGTTAGAGAGGAATTCTTGCTTTTTATTACATATAGCTTTTGTATGTTTTGAAAAATTTGACAAGGTTCGTTTTGTCGTTTTTAAACAGATATTCAACTGCAAATAGTAATAAAAATGATTCTGAAAAATGAAAAAAAAAATCTATATGTCCATTGATTTCGTTATTTATAAACAACACTTACATTTGACATCCAGTATTTTACTTTGCTGTACCGTACTAACATTATTACTCGCTATACAGGTAAGAACTTCTCCATTATGACTCTTATTTACACTGCATATTAATGTAGATAATACAGTAAATGTTTCTGTTGTAGGGTCCATTTCATATTGTGTTGTAGAGTAATATGTTATATCTGTGCCACCTAGAGTCCACTGAAATTCAGCAGGAGGACGGCTTCCAAGTGATGTACAGTTGATAGCTAACGGAGTTATTCCATCAATAGCTAATGGATCAGAACTAAAGGATGGTATAAGTGGCCTCACTGTAATCGAATAAAGTTGATATGAAGGAGCCAACGCACAAATAATTTGTGCTAATAGTTTATAATATGTCAACAATTTTATAAACCAAAAAGACCAACCAAAGCAATCATGTCAATTCGGAAAAAAAAGAGTATGCAATATATGCTCAACATAAAGCACTGGCACATTCAAAAGAAAACCTGGTACGGAGTTTGACTCGGAATGTGTAATAACATTGTTTAACTGTATTTGAAATTTAAAAGGTAATGGCATTATTATTTCTTCGTATTTAATGCCTGCAATGAAGAACTTACATGTATTCTGCAATTATCGTCCCGAATATAAGCATGTTAGATGCCAGTGATAAAGGCTAGTTATAATATTTAGTGATTGAGAAACAACCCTTATCCGTATATTGTACTTCTTTTATCTTCTATAATCAAAATACAAAGCACATCGAAGATAGAAATGCGTTTCAATATATCATAAAAGAGCTATGTACATCAATTTTTCTAGCTAGTATTGTCGTTAAATCATAAAAGATAAAGGATTCTAGATCCTTCAATCTCACTCATTGATATATTGATTTTTTTTTCACCAATAACGCATCTTATAGCTAAATGGATCCCATTGATATATATCCACCAGAACTAGATACAAAGAAAACAACAAAAATCACAAGATCTACATCTTTTTTGGACTAACATCTCGAATTTGACGAAAATCGTCATCTCAGTACTAAAATTTACCACAGAAGGGACGGTTTTAATTTCAAATTTATCATTTCCCCAACATGGACTGTAATAATTTAACTTCTCCTGTTTACGGATTGTATGTTTCACAGTTGATTCGTTAAGCCAGAGCAAGCATAAATTATACAGTCTTTCTCATTAGACATAGTTATCTCCGTGACTGCTTACACATATTAGTTTTAACTAGAAATTACAATGCAAGCAATGAATTTAACAAAAATATCAATGATTATATATTTGTAAGTTTAACTGCAAAGTTGAATATATGATGCCAACAATAACAAAATCGTCTTTTTATACCTGTTAGCATCGGAAAATCCAGCAAAGTTCTACAACTGGATTTGAAGCCGCGCTTTATTGCCATCTATGGCAACACTGCCTGCATTATATCCAGCGCTTTAGACCAATCGGAAGTTTTAATATTTTTGTAAGAGAAAATTAAAGGTTGAACGCCAGTAAAAGATCTTGATTTTTGTCTTTATAAAAAGAGAAAATGTAAAATATATACTACGCAATTTAAATATAGCTGGGTACGGAAAGTATGTCTTATTTTTCACACCTCATAAAGCTGTATCATAATGATTAACAATTAAGAAAATACTTGACAGGTTCTAATTTTCATTATCTGTGTTTCTCACTCACAGAAGAGATAAATCCCGACTTCCTCTTTCAATGGATTTAAAAGAGCTGTATGATTCGTTTCACACGTCAATATTTGCAGATCGAAAGATCTGCCAATATCTGGAAACATGTATTGGACTGTTTGGATACCAAATGTATAGGTAGTTTTCTCAGATTTTAGTTCGACTAAAGGAGGAGGTTGTCCGCCTACTGCTTTACAGGTTATGTTCAAATCTTCACCTTCCGTTCCCCACACTTTTTGGCTTCGATTCTTTTCTCGTATGAGTACAGATGTAGGTGGAGCTACAATGAACAGGAATATGATAAATGTCTTAGTAAATTGTGTTCTAACTTTAAGATGCCTTCAATAATGAAAAACTGCGGATGGCTATACGGAAACCTCATTTACATTCGAGCGTTTTTATACATGCAACAAGGACATCATGTGAACTCCTGGCATCGGGGACAAACGTAAACCACGATAAAACAAAGGCCTTATTGATAGGGAGATCTCAAGGAAGAAAACCAAAAATTGATATTTGATATTTAGGTTATTGGATGTGGTTTGTTTCCGTTGATTTATTCACTTTTTACCTTTTCGGGTCCATTTAGGGCTTACTATATGGTGTGAGATTCCTCACTGTGTTGAAGACCATGTGGTGACCCCTAGATGTTTTGTGTTGGGTCGTTTTAACCTGGATATGGGATGCTGTCTCCTTGACATTTACCCCATTTCCTTTCTTTTTCAAATTGAAAAATAACGCAATTTAGACAGCAAAAATAGATAAAATCAAAATTTTGAAAACATGAAAATTGATTTTCAATATTAATTGAAACATTATCCATTAGAACTAGAGGCTCACATGAGCCTGTACCGCTCACCTGGTTACTGGTTTTATTCATTGTCACAAAAAGACCGCATGCTACATGTATAAAGCAGTTCACCAGATGTTACAGTTTCAATCTTGGATGAGGTACAAAATTCACAAACTTTGAAAGGCACCAACCAAAGACAATTGTGACCAAGTTGGTTCCAACAGACTCAGTAGGGTCAGAGGAGATGACATTTGAATGCATTTCCCATAGGGTCCCTATGTTAAACCATGTTCCACGCTGGCGGCCATCTTGGATGAGGGATGAATGTAAAAATCACAAATTTTATAGGGGACCACCCAAGGATTATTATGACCAAGTTTGGTTCAATTTGGATAGGTATTTTCAGAAAAGATCTTTGGATGCATTTCCCATAGGATCCCTATGTTAAACCATATTTCCTGCTGGCCGCCATCTTGAATGAGGTATGAACATAAATCTTGAATAAAAGTTAATGGACGGATGGACGACGGACGCCGAGTGATGGCAAAAGCTCACATGACCTTTTGCCAGGTGAGCTTAAAATGATATGAAATACATTGTAGACATTCAATGTATACGAAATCAGAAATTATATCTATAGTTTGGCTTTATACAGATATTTTTACTTATACATTGTATAGGGGGCAATAAAGTAAATAAATTATAAGGAAGCGTTTGTTGATAACATAAATACAAAGGTGGATAAGGTATGACCAATATATCCCAAATATTTATACCGACATGGTTAATGCAATGTGTTAGTTGAGGACTTATAATAGTCCACGCACTTTTGAAGATACTCCATGTTTTTCTACAATTTCGGTATAAAATTAAGAGGCAAATCACTTTATTTTAACTTCGTTCTACAAATCAATATAAACAAGAATATGTGTCTAACGGACACAATGCCCCGCCTCACAACTATTTTAAACAATGCTATATTTAGTGATCAGTTAAGCATGAATTTTATTGCATGTATATATTTTTATTATGATTTCTGTTTCATGACAATAGTATACATCCTTCACATAAAATAAACTTAAACCTATGAATAAACCTCAAATCATTCTCTTTTTCTGTGATCAGTGAAGCATGAAGTTGATGGCATGGGTTAAATTATTATTATGATTTTTGTTCAATCATACCCTAATGAGTGTTTATATAAAGTCTCATGATAACAGCATACATCCTTCATAGAAAAAAAAAACTCCAACCTAAGTGTAAATCTCATAATACCCCCTTTTTTCCCTGATCAGTGGTAGAAAGGATAAATTTTTGTTATGATTTTTGTTTAATTATTCCGTAATGTATATTTATACAAAGTTTCATGATAATAACATACATCCTTCACAGAAAAAAAAACAAAAAAAACTTAAACCTAAGGGTAAACCTGACTTGTGACGGACGGACGGACGCACCCAAAAACAATATGCTCCCTACTATCGTAGGTGGGGCATAAAAATCCAAACTTATAATTTTATCAATATATTGATAGGGACAGCTATACCACAACTAGTTCTTAAGCAGAAAGATGAAAATGCGTAAAATTTTAAATAATAGATCACAAAACTTTACCGCAATTCAAATTAAAACCAAAACACATTCAAGATATTTTGAGGGTATAGACCAACGGTATGAGGAGATAACTCTGATTGTCTTTTTCTTGAGTCTTGAAAAACAAAAAGCACCATTGATATAGGTATAATAAAAATTTCGAAATTGTATTTTTTTTCACACAAAACATAAATATCCATTTTGTCATAATAATTAACCAAACTAAATCAAGATATTTATACTTATCAACATAAAAAATCATACACGGATTTTGTCAAAATGTTATTTTACTTTCTGACAGAAAACAAGAAATTATTAAATTTATTAACGTGATTTAAAAGAAATTTTGTATCCAGAAATGTAAGTTACAATTTTTTAGCAAAATACGGTCTTTTTCAAGGTCATAGTCAGGAATGTCTTTTGAGGGCGTAAATAGTGAGTATATACACATCTTTAATCTATCGAATTGTCACATTTTTTAACCGACTGACTAATAACAGAAGTAGTTAACTATGGGAAAAAATCTGCGGTTTTCAAAAAACACGTTTTTTTTTTTTTGAAAACGTGTTTTTTGAAAACCGCAGATTTTTTCCCATATTAACTACTACTGACGGGACTACAGAACAAACAAACATGTAAGATTTGTTATTCACTACGGTTGAGACGGGTAAAACGGTCTAGATTTCACTCACATTATTTACGATATTTACGGATTAAACATCTCATAAGTAAAACAAAAATCTTATACGTTTTATAGGAGTAAAAAGTAAATTTGGACTTGGTACATAACACGGGTTATACATAACACTGACGTGTATCTCTGGTTTTATACTTTTGATTCCTATATGTTTCCAGTAAATCTGACAGGTCGTGACCAGTTACTCTCTCTACAACAAATATGTTGCTAAGAGGAAAATATAAATATACGATTTCCCCTTGAATATCAAGTATTTCGTAAAAACCATACACCTTTGTTTTTATTTTTCTTAGATTGGTCAAATCATATGCAAGCATTTTTTTTACCTGATTTTTATTATAAAAGTCAAACATTATTACTTACCACAACGGTTATGCACCCTCCTACCTGAAATACACTCATGGTTTTTTTATCTAATAAATATTCGGGTTATAAAAAATGAAAACGATTCCCGTATATTTTTCAGAAAAGTCTAATACGAACAATTTTAGAACAATACAAGGAGCGAAAAATATGCCAAGTGATTTTTTCCGTTTACTCATTTTTTGGCCAAGTGGATCTGGTAAAACAAATTTGCTAATGCACCTTTTATTTAAACCCTTATTGTATTACGACAAAATTATTCTTTACGCAAAAAATTTGGAGCAGCATTATTACAAGGAACTAAATCGAAGATTCGAGGAAATAGCGGAAAAACTAGGTTTTTGTCTCTGGAAGATTTATTACAACTATCTAATGATAAAGTTGAAGACATCGACGAAGTATCTGATGAGAAACAAAAAATCGTAATTTTTGACGACTATATTTGTTCACAAGAAGATCAATCTTCTATTGTGAAATACTTTATAGGCGGAAGGCACAAGAAAATGAGCGTAATTTATTTGAGTCAGTCCTATTTTGGGATACCTAAAGACTGTCGTCTGAATTGTAATTTCTACGTAGTGTATAATTTTCCGAGTAAAAGGGAGAGAGATCTTATATCTTCAGAACTTCAGGTCTAAAAAAATACGCTTGTTTTAACTACTTAAAATAAATATTCTTTTCTGTATCTTAACTTACCAGACAAGAAAATATTTCATTGTTTTGATCGGGAAATACAATCTTAACTTGTTAAAATCTATTTAATCTCCTTTTTGTACCCCTAATAGGTAATCGATACATCGCAGTGAGAATTTCGCATTGCGACAAAATCAATACAATGTCAACCTGTTGCCAAGTCCATTCATAACTACAACGTACATCGTTAGCTAAACAACGAGGTAAGTTATATCTCATATAATTTTTGTATTTGTGTTTACCATTAAGCGGTATAATTTGTTTTTAATATAATGAATAGTCAATTCCATAAACTAAATCTTTTACGGTATGTTATTTCAGGTTTGTCACAATGAACAAAACAGAATTTGCTGAGATGAAAATGGACAGGTTGTTATGACCCACGTTTACACGATTTCGAACAAGCCGAAATTACCAGAGGAAAAAATAATAATAATGGATAGTTACAATACGAACAGTGATATTATAAATCAGGATATAAAAACAGCAACCGGGAAGAATATTAGACTAATCACACCATGCTGGACTAAACTTTTCTCGGAGTTAACTTGTGGAGGAATTTGTGCGTGATCTTTCAGGGATTTAATAAAGATTTATTATTTTTCTGCTTTGTCAATTGTTGTATGACAAATTTACTGTATACGTTATGGATTTATTAGACATTGTATATACGTCATGGATTTATGTGGACTGTCTAGCATATGGTAGACAGAGCACATAAACCTCATACGTCATGGATTTATGTGGACTGTCTAGCATATGGTAGACAGAGCACATAGACGTATACACATTGTATATACGTCATGAATTTATGTGGACTGTCTAGCATATGGTAGACAGAGCACATAAACCTCTGACGTATACACATTGTATATAAGTCATGGATTTATGTGGACTGTCTAGCATATGGTAGACAGTCCACATAAACCTCTGACGTATACACATTGTATACACGTCATGGATTTATGTGGACTGTCTAGCATATGGTAGACAGTCCACATAAACCTCTGACGTATACACATTGTATATACGTCATGGTTTTATGTTGACTGTCTAGCATATGGTAGACAGTCCACATAAATCTCATACGTCATGGATTTATGTGGACTGTCTTAGACATAGCACATAAACCTCTAACGTCATACATTTATGTAGACTGTGGTAGACGGCAGCTTCCTATAGGAACAGATTTATTCTTATCCAAGAAAATTCTTCCCTTGTATTCGTTTTTATTTGCACATCTCTCAAAGTTTGTGAGGTGAAGAATACTAAAACGATCAATACCCTGTTCTTTAGAAGTCCTCTTTAGATGTATCTTCTTCATGGAGAAATCCCTTATATTTTTTACTTCTTCGCCCTTCAACATCTTTTGAAAGTCTTCTTGTGTTAACTTAGTTTTATTTAATCCTTTACCCTTTGTCTTAACACTAATTACATTGTCTGTGTCAATTGTTATAGTCATATATAACTTAGGTGCAATATAAACCGCCTTAATTATCTTGGCGTTTTTCTTATAGTCATTAGCTAAATCACCTAAATTATTACCATTATAATTAGGTATTAGTTTTGCTTGCTCACCGGGCACATGAAGACTATCAGTGTCAGTATAATAAAAGTCTAACTCTACTTTATTCTCTGGGTTCAAGACCATCATATGATCGTACATGATCTTGTGGCTATAAGCCAGAAAAAAGCACCAAAATGTGACGGCTTACTGATCTTATCAACCGAGTCAATCTCGGATCTTAAGTAACCTGATACATACCAAGTAGATGAAATTAGTTCAAGGCCCGTAATCACATAATTATGATGAAACTTCCAGTATTCAATGTTGTCTCTTATTGTCTGGGTGTGGTTAAATATTGGTCTTTGGATCATTTTACCATAGAGACCATTCATCAATAGTTTTGCTAATGTATACTGAACACTTCCTTTTTGACTTGTTTTCTTGGTCTGAAAGAATTTCTGTATATAATCATAAAACACCTTACTAGTTTCTTCCCAGTAATATCCCTCGATTATGTTAACGTCATAACCATATTTAATCATTTGTTCTATATCAACTGAAGTATACCAACCCTCCGAGTCTTGTAGATCCCATTTAGTTGCTCCTTTTTCGTCCTTTCTTGCTACTACTGGATGAAGCAGTTTCTTATTCGAAACATACTTGACTTTATATATCCCCATTTTACCCTTAGTGCCTTCGGAGGTATATTTTCTTTGTCCCACCGGATATTCATGTAACATACTGGTTGGATAAAGGGACACGACGTCCATAACAAGAAATCAGTTACATCATCATAGTTTATGTTTTGCTTAAACTGATCAGATACAAACTCAGTCTTGCTCTTATAACACCGTCCACCATAAATACTCTTTCTGATATTTTTCTCCATCTCTGTTGAATCAGATATGTCAACCACAACTCCTTCAGGTATATAATCTTTCCAGATGTCGAATCCTAGAGAACTAGTCGAGATGAAGTTAGTGATGTCTCTACCAAAATCTATGTAACACTGGTTGTTTAACTTGTTGAACAACTCTCGTAGACCAAGTACATCAGACTGTAGATAAACAAGGCACTCATTTCTCATACTATCAGACATATCTTCCCAGCGTTTCGATTGACTGTGATAAAAAAAAATCTCCTTTTTGTACTTTGCATCCAAAATCAGACAATGCTTGACTCAAAGAACTTCCTATGTGTTTCATCAGATCGAAACATCGTATTCTATCTTTTTGTAACCCGATTATGCTTCCGTTATTCATGATAAATTTTAACGGAGCTTATCCCAGTTTATTCATACTCTTAACCAAGAAGTAGTGATCAAAGTTACTCCCGTTATAAGCGTTAACAATAAAATCATCAGTACCTGCGGTAGTTTTGCTCAACAAATATCGTACAAAATTGTCGACGCAATCATCACCTGCATAGTAACAAAAATCACTATCATTTTCTACGAAACCAAGAATATAAGGTGTATGAACCTTGTGTCCGTCGACAATTTTTGTGTAAGATTCTATATCATAGTGAATTATGTTGGGGTTTAACTCTTTGCTCTTTGTTGTTCTTTGGATCAAACACCTACCCTTTTTCTTTATTACTACATAATAATAACCAGCCGTGTTATTGTAACACTTGTGTTTTTTCTTATATCGAGTACCACAACGGGAACAAATAACCGAGCAAGTATGCTTTTCGCCGAAATAAATAGAACAACAAGACGAACACTTTTTTCTTTTCTTGTTCGATAATAAGACTGTAATGTCCCTTAGCTAGTTCTATAGTAGTGAGATACTCTTTACCGTAATGCTCTTTTGTCTCTTCACAGAATAAACCGACAGGTAACTGATACCTTTTTATTATATCACACGCTACTGGCACCGGCACGGGTGTTTTAGGAGCCAACCCATATGCTCTTCGTATCTGAATCACAGACAGTGATTGTAGGATTAAAATCTGGTTTGAGTGCTTTTAAACATCGAAAGAAACAGTTATTATTAGTTGATAATAGGCGTTTCCTTTTAACCCCATCTGTTATTGTTTCCGAATAATTATGGTCCCAACATCCACCACTGGATGGTTTTACCACTTTTATTCTAATTCATATGATTTCGTGTACATAATACTCATTCGGAGGTAAAGAAAGGTCTACGTATTGTTGATAAAGTGATACAAAGTCAGTAAACTCTCTTATAAGAAACTCATGGTGGTATTATATTTGTAACTTGGTGCACTACCAGTATAGACAAATTTTACTAGTACATCAGCGCTATCAGTAAACCCATCTGAAACAGCGTGATCCAGTCTTTCTTTTATTAACTCTGATATCACCTCTACCTCATCACTAGTTCATTCTTCTTGAGGACGATTAATAGTATACGTTCTAATTCCGTTTTTTTCGTTGTAATTCATTTTGAATGACTTTTTTATTCTATAAAACATTCACTTTTAAATGATTTTTTATTCTTTAAATAAAATGATTTTTTATTAGGTAACTTTTTATTCTACAACTCTCTTACGATGAGCCGCAGAGTTAATATGATATTTTTTGGCAGAAATACAAAGGAGTTTATTACACACCTCACAATAAAATTTGTGGGAAGCGTAATATTTTTTTTTATGTTCATTGTGGGCTTGTTTTTTTTCGACATCTGTCTCATATAGTTTTCTTCTTCCCATGTTTATAGAATGATTTTTATCTACAATAGGCGATTAATTCTTGCTTTTATACCCTTACCTAACAGTTGACCAATTTTTGATGCGGCGCTGTCGTTGGAATATTTTTTTATTTCTTTAATCAATGCACCTGGTTTTGTCGAAGGTACATATTCACTGCCGTAGGCACTTGGTTTTGTTCCTGCGGTCGGTGTTACTGGTACACTTGGTTTTGCTGTTGGTGCTATTTTATCTGCTACATACTCTCCCACCTTTTCACCAAGTTTTTTATTCCCAGTGTCTAATGCTGCAACGTCAGATTTCTTTATCGTCTCTTTTGCCAGTTGCTTTGCAGCAGTGCCTACGGCGTTGCTGAATATGCTGTCGAATAATCCACCACCTATTTGTTCCCTCTTTACCGGGTCAACAAAAATGTATGTTTCTAACTCCTTACTATATATTTTTCTCATTTTTTCTTTACCGTTTATATTTCTCTCAGAATAAAAGTAAAACTGGTGTCAACACCATTCAGGTCTATATTTCTGCCGTCTGCGTCGGTCACCCAAACACGAATCGAGTCAATTCTTGTCTTGTTTACTCTCGAATATCCTATATGATATGGTGTTCTCTCGAACGGGTAATTATGA
Organism: Modiolus philippinarum; assembly: GCA_002080025.1. Classification (NCBI taxonomy): domain Eukaryota; kingdom Metazoa; phylum Mollusca; class Bivalvia; order Mytilida; family Modiolidae; genus Modiolus; species Modiolus philippinarum. The sequence continues at coordinate 38,126 of MJUU01073338.1, read as the reverse complement.
GTTAGATTTGCAGTACTAAACACGTAGATTACGTCACCCGACTTACCGTCTACAACGGAACTAGTGATCAAATCACAATGAACATAAATACTGTCTATCCCATTAGTGATGTTAGGTAATTTACTACCATATTCTGTTTGGTTTACTATTTTCTTGTCGAACCCGATTAACTCAGCAAACTTACCTTCTCTTAAGTCTAGCATCGCACCTCCCTTTACTGTAATAAGCACCTTAAAGCTCGTCAGATCAAAGTCCAACGTAATTACACTGTCTTCGACTTTGTCGTTTACCGATAGAAATTCTGCTATATAAGAGGACATGTCCCCGTAGCTGTAGTTACCATTAGTAAATGTTAATTCCTTGAATGTTTTCCCAGAATCAAGACTATACTTTATTTTCTTGTTACCATAGAACTCAGAAATATTATACCAACTGTAAGTCATAGTATTTATCTGAGACAAACCAAATGCATACTGTTTGTTTTTATCTAGTACCAAGGGTTGTTCAAACTGGGTCTCAAAATTAGAAGGGGTTCCTCTACCGGCATAACTAGAAAGTGTTATCTTTTGTTCCATTTTTTATTACTCCAAATATTTTCTATATATTTTTTATTACTCAAAATATTTTCTATATATTCCTTCGTGTTGTTCTTCCGTTATATCCTTATTCGACAGAAGAGTGTCTAGAATGCTTATACCCTCGCTTATTATCTCGTCGTTGTTGTTACCAGCCTCGATACCAGCAATAAGAAGCTCTAACCGATCTACTAGCTTTGTTGGGTCATAACACAAAATATTTTTGTATTTACCACTCGACTTTACTAGGGGATGTTGCGACAGCGTAACTAGTTTTTTGAACATACGCTTTGCAGAATCAGAATACTTTTGCTTAGGATTGTATCTCTTTGTTACTAAGTCAATGAAGTCATCATCAACTGGCTCCTGAATTACCCGTTTTCCTTTTTTGTCTTCTCCGTACAATCTATTATATTCAAAAAGCTGTTATAAGTCCAACAGTAAATTAGAAAAGGAGCCGTGTCTAATTTATATGACCCTTTAGTCGCCAAAGCTTTTCCAATTTGTTTTTTTAATTTCTGGTAATAATTTCTATTTTTAGCCTGCTGAGCTTCTACTTGTTGTGGGTCTTCCGAGTTTTTTTTTTTTTGCTTTTCCCAGGAATACATTCATACCCTTTGTCTTACTGATCTTTTCTTTGGTAGTTAGGTCGATGTTTTCTAGTTGCTTTTCGGCGTCATAGTGATCAAATATATTTACACCACCTGGTTGCATTTCAACTATCGACGGTCCTGGTGTTTCATCGGGTTCATCTGGTTCATCTGGTTCTTGTATTATTACCTGCGGCTCCTGCACTGGTGGTCCTTGTAGTGCCTGCGGCAGTGCAGGTGGTACCGGAGTATCCATAATATTAGGAACAGGTTGATCTATAGAAATTAGTTGACCAACTGCCGTAGACACTGCCGTAGGCCGTAGGTGTTGTCGTAGGTATTGCAGCTACTGCTTTTGTTACTGGTTCAAAGAATTCCTCGAGTTTATCCGACCGTACACTTTTTCTTATTCTTTCTTCTCCCTTCTTCTTGATGTAATTCTGTACCACTTTCTCTGCTTTTGACTTCTTTTGAGCTAAATCCTTTAGTTCGTTTAACATTTTTATGTTCCTAATATAAAAAGTAAACATGGGTGTATTTAATGAAATATCTCAGACGGTGTCAGGAGGTGCATCAACGGAGACTAATTTTGATGTAGTGCTAAGTAAGTATGCGAGCAAGGCTCAGTTAGACAAATATTTCCGTAAAGGACAAGACTTAGATATGGGTGGGCACAAAATCACAGGTCTTTCACCCGGTTCCGACAACGACCACGTAGCAACAATAACACAAATAAGCGATACTTTCTTTCCTGCGGTAGCGCGTAAAGACCTGGACATGAATAAGAAGTATATTAGGGGACTCGAGACCGACTTAGACGACCCAACCTGTGCGGTAAACAAGAAGTCGCTGCAGCAGAAAATAGACATACAGAAACGGAACTTTAGAGCGGAGTTTGCTAGTAAGGCTTTTGTTGCTGCAAGTGAACGAGAACTAAGAAAAGACTTGCACAGACAGTTTCTAAGACCAATTCACCTATCACATCTTGAGAAAAAAATAAGTACTGTTTATACTAAGACTGAGGTAGACTCCAAGCTAGACCCTGTTTATACTAAGACTGAGGTAGACGCTAAATTTGATGCACTAGACCCTGTTTATACTAAGACTGAGGTAGACGCCAAGATAGACCCTGTTTATACTAAGGCTGAGGTAGACGCCAAGCTAGCCGATTATGAGGGTTATACAAAAAATGAAATAGATACTAAAATTCAGGAAAGCAAGAAAGAATTAAGGAGATTTTTCAATAAAACAGGAGGAAAGAAGTACGAGAAAAAGAGAGCTGCATCATTTCTTGCAAGAGTGAAACTCGGATATTATATTTTGTCTGAGAATGTAAAAGTCAAGTGGTTAACGGACGATTCCTATATCAACGGTGATATAGAGGAGGATCTCGACAACTGGAAACTAACTCTAAACCCGACGGGCGGCAGTGCCGGTGGCAGTGCCGGCGGCAGTCTTTATTTGTTTGTTGCGCATCTAATATTTGAGTCGCCAGAGGAGCGCGTATCTAATAACCAAATTAAGATCATGTTGAAAATAGATCAATTAGGCGCATCAAAGGAAATATCTTTCACAAGAGTAAGTACAGATAATAAGGACGAGATAACACTTTATCATATCGAGAAAATAAGAAATAGGGCTACTTGTTCACTTCTTTTTAACCATGGTAGTTACGGGGGATTTATGAAATTAAGCGAGAAGAGTAGGATTGCGGTGGTCGAATTAGGGAAAAACACTCATTCGTTGTTCCGATTCCTACAGAGTTGTGCGTTAGATATTCAATATTCTATCCGTGATTACGGTTCTAAACTAAATTTCTCAGAAGAAGGGATGACCGGTAGTATCCAGAATTATACTGACGACGAAACTACTGAATGCAAAATAATTAGTGAGCGTGACGTTATAGCTCTATATCAAAAAAAGATAATCGCCAATATCGACATTGAATTAAATGGTAAAGCGTGTTTCATAGAGTGTCATACTTGGAATGATTTTGGAAGTGAACTTCCTCACCCTCCAATAATAGAATGGAAAAAAGAGTATTCCGTTGATCTTTCTAATGGGGCTCAAGAAGTCAAATTGCACCTGGGTTATATTACTAAATATGTGAGGATTAGTATAAGAGGAAAAACAGGTTACCGGGTGAGAAAATTTAGTCTAATCCCGGAGGAACAATACCTACATGTATATCTAAGTCCTCCGGTTAACACAACACCATACACTTTTAGTTACTCTCTGGGCGGTCTATTCGGTATGTCTACGTAACCTATTGCTCCTCGTGTAACTCTGATACCGATCGGGCTTCCAGTGGCTTCGCCAGTGCCTGCGGCAGACAGCACTGATAAACCATTTGTTATAAACGGGAAGATCTTACACTCACCCGGGGATGGGTTTCAGCAGTGGATAAAATTCAAGGATAAGTGTACACCCACATTTACTGTCCGTTTGTGCATTGGGGTTATAAGACAAGATACTACCGTAGGCACTGCCGTGGGCACTGCTCCGTACATCTCATGTTACAAAAAAGGGACGACACCAATAACTAGCAACGAAATTCTAGAGACCAGGAAATCCATCGGTGGTCATAATCAATTTGAGATAAAAATGAGTCAGACGTTTGAAAGGAACGACGAAATATTCTTTGGATTTATAGCCCCAACGGGAATCGTTTGGCTAGTTTCTCCATTGACCTCGCTAAATGTAATCGAAGTCGAAATTAAGTTTTAGTGTAATTTATATGGTAATAGTGATTCAGTGATAAACCGCCAAACGGAGTTTACGAAATACTTGATATTCAAGAGAAAGAAAGGATCGTATATTTGTACTATCCTCTTAGAGTGTGGTTGCGCAGAGATTTACTAGAAGTACTAAAGACTCGCGAAGTATAAGACTATCTCAGAAACTGCAAGTCCGACATCTGAATTCAGGAGTTAAAGTCGTTTGAATACCCTTTCCATTTAACAAATACTCTTCTATTTTTGTGATCCCGTCTGATAATCTTTTCTATTCTGTATGTCTCATGATCTGTCTTCTGGAGTTCTTGTTCGTAGAAGCTTTCTTCTATTGGCTGGTTATTCAAGTCCGTGATCTTGTAAGTTATTGGTTGTGTGTACTGGATCGTCGCAATAGTAAATACCTCTTCGGTCCAGTTGGGTATATAACCCTTTTCAAACGTGCCTTTCTTTTAAGATATTCTGACCTTGTCGTCTAGTTTGAATTTTGGTTTAGTCTTAGTTTCCTTCGTATCTGAGTAAACGGAGGATTTGCTTGCTTCTACTGGTTTCATTTTGATTGACGAATGCTTCGTGTTATTGTACTGCTCTACTAATTGTGGAAGTACTGAGATATAATTGTAGGTGCTATTGGCGGAAAAGTAGCGAAAAATCTTACCTTTGAGTGTGTGATTGAAGCGCTCTATTATTACAGCCTTTCCCTGATTAAAAGTGTGGTATATTCTTATTTTGTAGTTTTCTAGGAGTTTCTTAAACTTCTGGTTGTAAAACTCTGATCCCTGATCGACCCATAGTAATTCTGGAGTTCTTCCCTCTTTTAGTATGCTCTCGAATCCAATAGCCACTTCTTGTCCTGTCTTTGATTTTAGTGGAACGCTCCAAGCGTATTTGCTGAATACGTCAATCTCATTTTGTAAGTATTTGTACCCCTTGTTATCTCTGGAATAAGCTTGCATGTCTACGAGATCTGCACTCCAGGTGTCATCGACATGGGATACTCTTACTTGTCTGAGAGGGAACTTTCTTCTTGCTTGCTTATGTAGTTCTTCTGCTAGTTTGTCTGTCCACTTTGTTTTCTCCTTTTTTTAACACCGAGTCCCAGTTTGCTTTTTGCCCCTATTACACCCTGAACTATCTTTTTGTTTACAGCTTCACCGATTGATGATGGTTTTACTTGTTTTAGGTCAGACATCATCTTCTTGTCACATTTCCGTTTGTCGATCTGCGCATCATAACAAAGATCATGACTCCTACAGACCTTGTCTAATTTGTTCTCGGTGGGTAAGTCTAGTGAAATAAAAGGCCCACAGTAATTTGTTCCTTCGGCATTACAGGTTTGATGGCCTTGTGTATGTCACGCTTACCGCCTGCGGTGGTGCCACGCACAAACTTGGTTTTCGTGATTTTGCAGCTGGCACACGTGCTGTATTCTATGAACTTACCGTTGGATAATTGTACGACCCTTGGAGAAAGAGACTGTTTTCTCTTTTACGCAGTAGCTCATTTTTTGAAGTATTCTTTTAATAGTATTTCATTTTTATTGTATCCGTCGGTCTGCCGCGGGCACTAAGGTCTTTGTACATTATATCGTAGATGTCTTTCTCTTGTGCTTCTCGTAGAAAGAATAGACAGAAGTAGCCACATAGAACACTTAGTTTGTGTTGGTACTGGATTGTGTTACGTCTGTATTTACCCTTTATATAGTCAATAAATTCTTGTGGTGCTGAAAGACCATAACTATCAAAGTAAATATTTTTTGTCACGGAAGTCCCAACACACCCAATGAGTACCGGCACCACTTGTAGCGTCCAAATTAAGGACGCTGCACTCATTTTTGTTTCGTTTTAGTGGTAGATTGTCCCTACTATAAACCCCCCTGAAAGAGGTAATACGTAGTTTATCAACCCAGTCTAAAATATCAAAGTTAGTTAGCGGTTCAAGCGTCTGCCGTAGGCACTTTTTTTGCATGACGTAGGGTCTGCGTACGCTGTCTACTTGTAGTCCTTTGCCCGGGCGTTCAACTTGTAGTCCTTTACCTAATAAACCGGCCAGCAATGGCACTGCTAAACTGGCTAACATACCAAGGAATCCACCGGTCTGTTGTCTTTTTGTAATTCTAAGACCAGTTCCTGTTTTTTGCTTGAGTGCTGTTTCTAATTGCTCTTTCTGTGTTTTTGTTAGGTGGTCATCGTAGGGTTTGTGTAAAAGTGTGGTGATTTTGTTGTGTGGTACGTCTGCTGTTAAACCGCTACCAAGTACCTTTTTCACCCCGGTTTCAGCTAGAGCGGAGGCCGCTCCGATGCCAAGAGCAGGAAATAGTTTGGATGCCACTGTCTTTATGACCGGAAGTGCAAGTTTAGCAAGTGCTCCAAGAAAACCTCCATTTTGTGATTGTTTTGTCATTTGTGTCTTTGAAATTCTTATATGAACCCCAGTACCAGAGGCCTTTGCTTTCTGTATTTTATTTATTTTTGTTTATGTTAGCGCCATAGGAAAGTCACCTGTTAATTGGTTGTTTGTTAGTCTTAATGTTAAACAAGATATGGTTTTGTATGCTTAAACTAAATTCTTTCTCTGACCTTCGGATAAACCAAGACTATAGTTAACGTATTTACTCATTTTTTTTAATACCTTAGATAATTACTATGTCGTTTCCAATTGTGTCTAAAATTATATCTTCTTCGTTCAGTACAAGGGCAAAGATTCGGTAGGCAGCGGCTGGAGCCTGATTCAGTCTGTAATGTAACGTCAAAGATGTGTTCTCCATACTCACCGATTCGTCTGCGTAAGTCAAATCAAAATAGATTCATCCATACAAGGAGCCGAAGTTGCTAAGGGTAAGCATGTTCCCGGTGTCAGGGTCGTTGCTTGCGATAGGCTTAAAATTACAGGCATCTCTGAAGATTCTGCTGATTTGATTCGAACTATATCCTGTTTCGGGTAAAAGATACCAGAACCAACTTCTAATCTTGCTGTCAGGAGGGTACGATTTGTGTTTGCTGCGTTTACTTTAAATGTATCAAGTAACAGAGGATTTTGTTCTTGATCAACATCCTTCCCGTTTCTTTGTAAAAACACAATTACGTTTTTCGGGTGTTTTATTCCTGTTGTAATACGAAACGACCCTTCAACAGATTGACTCGAGATATTAGTGTGAATGGATTCTCTTAAGTATGTCCATCGTCTTGGTTTCATGTAATTTTGAAGTACATTTGTTAAACCAACAGAATTTAATTTTAGTCTAGGAATCCAAAGTTCAAAATGTGTAATTACAACTCTTCCGTCATCAGCGCCATCAGCCTTGTATAATAAATAATCGTCGTTGTTTATTTTTACCGTTATTCCCATTTGTGCTGGGGGTAAAAGATTTTGTTCCAACGAGGCAAAGAAAGAAAATCTATTTAATGGTATTTCCGCCGTTACTTCTTTTCTTGCATTACTTAACGTTGTTCTCGCCTTAAACCCTTTATTATCAGCAGTAGTTGCATCAGTATCAGGGTAAATAAAGCTGTTTTTGCCTACACTATTCATCTATCCGTCTGAAAACGTAAGCAATGATTTGACGTGATTTGCTAGAGATAAATTATTACAGTCGTAAACTGTTTTTCCGTTTTGGTGGACTGTCATTTGACTAAAAAATTTGTTACGTCTGAAATAACGGATATTGTGTCGTTATCCGGCGCTGCTCCGTCAGCTAGTTTATCTACTTTGAACTTGATCAAAAATTACCCATTGTACCAGTCATAAAACGAAGCCCTATCGTTTATACTAAATTTGTCGTCCGTTTTGACTTGTGTTTGTCCATTTTGTGGAGACACTATAGGCGTGTCTAGTAAAAAGTTACAATACTCATATCTATCGCAAAACTGCGTTTCTCTAAACCTTTTTTTATTACTAGAATATTATTTTTTCTTTTTATATAAAAATGATAGAGTTTACGAGTCGTGTCTTAAAGTTTTTAAAGCAGAGTCTAGAACGAAGTAAAACCTATAAGATTTTTGTTTTACTTATGAGATGTTTAATCCGTAAACATCGTAAAAAATGTGAGTGAAATCTAGACCGTTATACCCGTCTCAGCCATAGTGAATAACAAATCTTGCATGTTTGTTTGTTCTATAGTCCCGTCAGTAGTAGTTAATATGGGAAAAAATCTGCGGTTTTAAAAAAAAAAAACACGTTTTCAAAAAAAAACGTGTTTTTTGAAAACCGCAGATTTTTTCCCATAGTTAACTACTAACAGATTAGTCAGCCGGTTCAAAAATGTGACAATTCGGTATTCTTCTGGAAATTGTATACGATGATTTCCATATATTCCCCTTGTCCCGTATTCAATTAAATGTCACGTAAGTGTAATACACGTTTTCGTGCTCTTGACGTTCCGAGGTGTCGCGGGATCTATTGCTACATTACTTATCATTTTTCGAGCTATATAATTTGTTTTTTGTTTGTTATTCTCTTCAAATAAAAATAGTTTGAACAGGCAAGAATTGAAATCGACGACCCGAATGTGCCAAGTCCTTGTCTACGTTGATTTTGATTGAGTGGTGCACAGAAAGGAGATATTGGTTGCAACTTTTAAAGATGGCAAACTGTTTACTACTTATAATGCACAAATTTTGGCATCAAACAATTTCTGTAATTCTTAAATTAACGATGAACTAGACTATTGGGTAAAATTAACACTCCTGATTTTTATCGTATCCCTTTCGCTATCGATTTGTAAAAAAGAATTAACAAAATTAACTGTGTATCATTTCTTTTGTTGACTAAAATATATAACGAATATTTAAATAATGCAAATATATAAAAGTCCGATTTTGTAAGAGAATTAATTCAATTCACAAATTCCTCAATTTTATTGATTTTTACATGCTTAATTCTAAATTAAAAAAAGAATGGTAGATTTTCTAACATTTCATGAATTCCTACTTTTACTTATTTATTTCGATTCTCATTTTTCAAACTTATTATATACATCAAACTCATGTCCTAGACGGACCAAAAGATATGAGGCAACAGGATATTTGTATTTTTTATTACCACTAGATAGAAAACGGAAAGTCAAGATTTAAAAAAAAAAAATCTACATTTTGACGAGTGGGAGCGGTTATGATTATACAGGTTTACCCCTTCAACAAAGTGCCAAAAGCGCAACCAAAATAAAAAAATATGACGGCCGTAAAAACTGGTCTGTTATTTGTAGTACAATACAATATTTAGGAATCAAAAGTAAATAACCGATTTTCACTTGAAAACGATTCATAGTATAATATACACCAAATTTCAGATTAACGAATTCGAACTTTCACAAACTAACAAATTGTCACCTTTATAAACATCGCCCTGAAATAAGAAATGAAGGGATATGCAACAAAGTCTCTACAGATATATGGTAAAACAAAGCAGTGTAACAACGCTTTAATTGTTATTCTTCATCTTGAATTCATCATGAGGTCTTCAACATAGCCTTACTCATAAATCATTGTACGTTAAAGACCACCCTTAGCACTTGTTTGAATGAAATTCATTACTAGATGTCGAGTAATACTACATCCAATTCTCTTTCCCCATGGATACAATATCGTCAACATTCATTAAATTGAATGACTTTTATTTTTTACAATTGCTGTCATCCGTTACCAGAAAAAAAAAGATTGATAGGAGACAATCACAACACTAAAACAAGCACAGGGCACGCATCGAGTCAAAAGTATCAACATTTGGCATAATAAAATCATGATATGTGGTCAGAATAACAATTTGACATTTCAAAAAATAAAAATTCCATAATTTGAAAGTGTGATAGTGCATCCATATTAGAAATTCTTTCAAGCACAAGTGCACCATAACTGAAATTTATATAGAACATTCATCTTTGTCACTTGTTTTATAATTATAAGAAAATTTAATCTATCACACAAATACAATTCTGTCTACATGTGAGGAAACTGAAAATTTCATTATACAAGAAAAATATATTATTTTGGAATTCTATGGTTGAGGGCACAAGAGGGTAATAAAAGCAATAACATGTATAAAAGTATTTTCAACTGAATTTATTGTATGTAAACTAAGAAATAAATTCAATATGATTAGAAAAAGAAAGGATAACAGTAAATACCGACAATGGCGAGGAACTATAATCACATGCCACAATCTACAAGCGAACTGCACTAGAAAAACAATAAACAAAAGACAAACATAAATAACGATAGGAACTCAATATAGCCGGACTTGGTACCAGCACTAGCAAAAGCCAGTGGTAAGATTAAACCGGTTTATGGGTACCAAAACCTCCCCTTTCTCTATCCTGTTTCCCTATACAGTATAATAAACATGCAAATGAAACCCAATTGAACTGACACGTTACATCTACTCATTTGACAAAATAAATTTATTTATGAATAACAAAATAGCAAAATTACTGTGAATTTTCTTTCTGCATATGGTCAATTGGACAACTTTCGTCTCTTCAGTGCAGATTAAATCAAAATATTGGAAATTTAGATATCGAAAGATATATAAACACTAGACAAGTAATCAAAAGGGTCTAAATTGAAGGCCAAAAATAAGCTATGGACAGAGCTTTGCAAGGGAGATACTCCTGAGTTTAAAACAAATTTTCTAATTTAGATATTGTTAGTTTCAATTATAATAACACCGAAGTACTGGACTACTGGATTGGTGAATACCCTCGGGGACTAAGAGTCCACCAGCAGCGGCCTCGACCCAGTGGTAGTGTAGTGTTTATTTACCTTCGTTATTGATTTTCAATTATGTGTCCAAAAACTAGGTCATGGAATGTACTGTTGATTGTTATCATAATTACTGATCTGGTTAAACGCTTGAGTGATCCTGACATTGGCGGGAAAGGTAAAAGGACAACGTCCATTAGTAAAGGGGTGTTCAAGGGAAAAGTTGTATTAGCTATAATGGGGCTCAATAAGGTATCACCCCTTTGGCAAACTAATAAATTCATAAGTCCGCGTCCCATCTCTGGGTATAAAAAAGGAAAGCGTCAGTCGATCAGTGTTCGTTGTTCTGTAAAGAATTAGAACCATTAGAAGAAACCTCAAGTGGTAGGTAATTCTTAGTGAACCATAAGCAGATTAGTTCTGGGAAATCCAATACAGATTGGATATACAAGTTGAACCAGGGACAACTTGTAACGGATACATTGCGGTAAAGGACAGGTTGTACCATCGGTACAAGTTGGACAGTGGACAAGTTGTCCATTGTAAGACAAAGTGTCCAAGGTGTCCAAGGTTATTTGGACATAGCGAATTGATTAATTGTTATAATTGTTGTTGTATATATTATTAAAGAGAGATTGTGTTTTCTTTGCAAGGAGCCTTATACATTAGTTCGTTGATTAATTGTATATAATTTAGCATTTGCAAAGAGCCCTGTACATAATTTAGTTTGTTGATTATATTATTTCATTTGGACATCTTGGATCCAGGTCAACCTGGTACGAACCAACTGAATTATATTGTCACACCTTGCACGCTACAGTAGTAAATAGTAAAATACCGAATTTACTGTAAATTTACTTTCTGCATATGGCTGTTTGAGAGAAGAATTAAATATCAGGTTAAGAAATAAAACTGTAATTAAAACCAATATAAACTTACAAATTACTTAACTGATTAATTCGATAGATCAATCAGGCGAATTATATACTCATCAACAAAAGAAATGATACAAATTAATATGGAAAATGTATATATTTTGCTATTCTTTGTTTCTATATGAGTGCACGAATGTATTTAACAGTACGCAAAGCATTTGTTTGTTCAGTTTAGGATTCAATTCAATGCAGAAAGGATTAAACTTCGGAATTTTAATTTTTCGCCCGTAAGATGAGTTCTTTGTTAATGCCCGGTCACACAAGATAAATTTCTTACTACGATCTCATAAAGTCCTAAAAAATCGGATGAATGTGGCAAGAACTTACTTAACGTGATTGATGATTTAAATTGTTTGATTCCAATTATTTGTACACTACATCAGTTAAGCAGTTTTCCATTTTAAAAAGTGGCCATCAATCTCTCTTTTCGTTGCCCAGCTCAATCAAAATCAACGTGAATACGGACTTTGCACGTTCTGAGCGTCGATGTCAATTTCTGCCTCACAAATCAATTTTATATGAAAATACAATAAAACTAGAGAAATGGCTGTCGGAAACGACTGTGATCCCCGCACCCCCTGTTTGACACAGAAAACAGCTATAGACCCTGGGTACAATTTTTCTTAACATTTTTGAAATTAAACTATTGGCAGTCACTATTTTTACCATAAGGAATTAAAGAATATATGGTTGTTAGGCAGAATTCCAAAAAATAAGTAGTCTTTGAGACTTACAGGAATTTAACCAAACTTGAAATCTTATATTTTGGAAATCAAATTGATGAAATGTTTCTTCTAATTCTAACAATTTCTTAACTATAGTTTCAATGGAAAATTTTGAAAAATTAGTGGTCTTTGACAATTTCAGGAAATTTACCAAATTTGGAATCAAATATTTTTCAAATTCAATTCGTGAAAATGATTGCCCTAATGGAAACAAATCCTAACAGTTTGGTTGCTAGGTAGAATTACAAAAAATATGTGGTCTTTGACAATTTCAGGAAATTTACCAAAATTGGAATCAAATATTTTTGAAATTCAATTGATGAAAAAAATTGCCCTAATGGAAACAAATCCTAACAGTTTGGTTGCTAGGTAGAATTCCAAAAAATATGTGGTCTTTGACACTTTCAGGAAATTTACCAAAATTGGAATCAAATATTTTTGAAATTCAATTGGTGAAAATGATTGCCCTAAGGGAAACAAATCATAACAGTTTTGTTGCTAGGTAGAATTCCAAGAAATAAGTGGTCTTTGACACTTTCAGGAAATTTACCAAAATTGGAATCAAATATTTTTGAAATTCAATTGGTAAAAAAGATTGCCCTAAGTGAAACAAATCCTAACAGTATTGTTGCTAAGTAGAATTCCAAAAAATAAGAGGTCTTTGACACTTTCAGGAAATTTACAAAAATTGGAATCAAATATTTTTGAAATTCAATTGGTGAAAATGATTGCCCTAAGTGAAACAAATCCTAACAGTATTGTTGCTAAGTAGAATTCCAAAAAATAAGTGGTCTTTGAGACTTTCAGGAAATTTACCAAAATTGGAATCACATTTTCGAATTCTAAGATTTCAGAATTTTTATTTTTTCCAAATACATGCCAAAATATCAAAAAATATCAGTCTTTGACATTTTCAGAAAATTTACCAAAGTTGGAACCGGGATCAAAATTCTGAGAGCTTATTGCGCATCTACAGACTGTATGCAACAATTCTGCAACAAAATTAAATCCATAAACCCAAAAATGTAGGATGAGTTTACATCGCATGCCATATGTGTCACAATCCACATTTTGTGATATTTGTCAGATCGACATCTTGGGGCCTCTTGTTTGCATCAAGATAAATATCAAAAATCCGAAAGCTTATTGCGCATCTACAGACCATATGTAACAATTCTACAACAAAATTAAAACCCTAAATCCAAAAATGTAGGAGGAGTTCGCGTCGCATGCCACATGTGTCAAAATGGACATTTTGGGGCCTCTTGTTTGCACCAAGACCAATACCAAAAATCCGAAAGCTTATTGCGCATCTGCAGCATATATGCAACAGTTCTATAACAAAATTCAAACCCTAAATCCAAAAATGTAGGAGGAGTTCGCGTCGCAAGGATGTGTGACGGACGGACGGACGGACGGACGAGGCCAACGACAATAACCCCGAACTTTCATTCGAAAGTGCGGGGATAATTAAAGACTAGTGATTTATCTGAGGTAAACATGCTCACGAAATGAAAAATGACAAAGCAGCATGTCACTTGACACGTCGAATCGTTAAGATATCGAAAACGATTTTGATACTTACTTGACCGAGAATTGAAAAATGGACCAGAAAATTACGTTGTCATCATAGCAACAAATTTTTAAGATAATCGGTCCGAAAATGTGATAATTTGGTAGATGCAAGCTATGGTCATACACACTATTTATGTCCAAAAAACAGAAATTCCTGATAATAACCTTGATTTTCACCTTATATTGTTGAGGAATTGTAACAGTCAGTTTTGGACATATTGTTACTTTTTAAGTACGAAAAAATACATTTGATGTGCGAATTATATTCATTGTACGTCAGGTATTCGTTCAACCTTTTTTAACTTTCATCCCTCCAGAAAGTCAATGACTGTCACTGTGACATCAATAAGATATAACGTGTCCGTGTCCAAAACGAAAACCGCTACGATGTGTCTCTATTTTACAGATAAGAATACATATCTTAAGGTTGATACAGAGTTTATGACAGGACTTACAAACACCTACTGTAACTAATCCAGACTTTTCACTGGCAGTGGGGCACTGCGTGCAGAAGTACCCTTCCGGAGCATCTGGAAATACTGCAAGTTTTTATAGAGGTTCACACTGTTGGTGCTTCAGTTTTATTGCATTTTTGTTCGTTTTCGTTTATTTGTTCGTCTTTTAATGCTCACTCAATTAGTATTGATTGTGAATGAGAAGATTATCTCCCTTCTCCAAGTTAGTCATTTATGGTTAAAGTGGAGATGATTTAAATTAGCAATACAATAACCTCTTTTTATATTGAAATTAACACTTTATCTCAATCTTGACCATATATAACTTACCTGGTACAGGGAGATAACCGACCAATGTTCCTCACTGGCGTGCTTTGGATTTCTTATTTTTGAATTTCCTCCTTTTTCCTTTTTGCTTCGGTATACATTTGTCGATGTATTTCAACTTTATATCACGTCTTCATATCACGATATTATCGATGTTGACTTAACCCTGGATTGAATCACTGAATTTATGGGTTCCGCGTCCATAGCAGGAAATGCTTAACCTTCCAGGGCACCTTATTTTACTTTCGATTTTCACGAGAGCTCATTCTACAAATGACTTAGTTATCAAAGTTGTGTTTTTTTGTTTTTTTTTTTGTTTTATTATCCGTTCTTTTTGTTTTTCTGTATTCTCGTTCTTGCTATGTTTATGACTTTGATTTATTTCTAACAACCCTTAGATATTCTACTGCAGTTTTTTTTATAATGCCTATTGATAGATCTTTAATTAGCACCAGACATACATTTTAATATGCAGGAGAAAATCGTCTATAATCAAATAGAATACCTATTAATTCAAAGCTATAATTTTTTGACCGTACAGATACAATACATTGGTAAACTCCAGCATCAGTTTCCTGTAGATCAGACAATTTCAGGTTATATTCTCCGTTGTTGTGATCTCCTACAATCTCTGTCCTGTTGTAGGCTTGGTTGTTGGTATCTCTATTTGTTCCATTACTTATTGAAAACATTTCTCCAGATTTGTTTGTGAACTGCCATATAACATTGTGCGTAGGAATTCTGTAAGGGCACACAAATGTGTACAATGATTCCTTTTCACCATATACAACTTCAGGTAGAGCTGACGACAAAATATATATTTCAGTCAGTACTCTTATTTTTTTTATTATTTGTATAATTTGATTTAAAAACATATGCCTTATTTCATATTACACTTGCATCAGTTTTTGATTTAATGATATATAAATAAACGGTATACTATTTATTTCTTGGCAATCTGAATAAGATCGCCAAGTAGGTGTGTAAAAATGGTTGGTAAGCAAAAACTATATGCTTTCACGTTTGAATAAACGGTAATACATATTCCATCAAAAAATATATGCAGTTGTGTTTTTCTGAACTAATAATTAATAACTTCGACATTATATATCTATTATATATTGCACTTAATTCAAAAATTATGACACTCAATAAACATAAAATATTTGTCTGTATTTTCTGTAGCTGAAAGAAATGCAGTAAATTATTATTGGGCGATGCGATTTTTTAAACATAATATACATGATTGTAAATAAATGATATTTATTATTTTTTGACGAATTTTCTCAGGTGGTAAACACTCAATTTAAAACAAAATCCAGAGGTCCGCAAAAAGAACTTATTTTGTTCAAAACTGTTGTTCATGTATACTAAAATAAGGAAGGACAAGCTAAAGCAGATTGTTTTGGACTACTTTTCATTTTAAAGATCCAGTGACAATTTTATACATTGGGGAAGAAGGTCCACATATTTAGATAAGAAATTGTTGAAATTCTACTTTCCAGAATAGTAAACATACTTGGTGCCAGCGTTGGATTTATGTTGTATACATGGTCGGGCCATCCTTGGTGTAGAGTGTTGGTTCAACATAATTTCTCATCGGCCCAACGTCATCAAACAACTAAAACTGATATTTGGCTAAAGATCTACCAATGTCATCATACAAAAAAATATCACATAGAACAAAATATGTGCCAACGTTGTCCCAAGCAAACAATACTACTCTTTGATTCCATAAATTCAGATAGCCATCTGATTTGTGCCCAATCATCATATGACGATAAGATCTCAGATCTAAGTCAGTATTTATTTGGAAGTTTGGACTGTTGCTAAACCATAACAATTAAGAACTGATATCTATTAAGAAGTTGAAGTATATGTCTTTTTTATATTATGGCAAAACATTAAAAAAACGTCTGCCAAATTGTATGATTGAAACTGCATATTTATGAGCTATGAACACAGTAACAAGTAGAAAACTTTTTGTCAAAGGGAGCCTACTCCCGTTGGCTAAGCCTTGGAATGACGTCGACTAAAATATTTATCAATCTCAAATTCTGCTGTCGTTGGGCATGGCACAACATTCAGGTTTGTTGTGGGGTGGTCATATCGCGTAAAGCCATCGCTCCCTTATTCTTTGTATCAGATCTGCTCCATTTATAACCAAACATGAGGGGGCATGGCGTTTTCTGTTTATGTGTTTTAGGCATATTAAGCTGGTTGTCAAATGTTTTAGTGAAAAGATTCAGTTGTTTACTGTTTTGGACCAATTGGTGTTTTCTGCTCGTTTAAAGTTTTTACTTTTTTTAACTGTTAAAGGAAAATAAAAGGCAATATTTGCTGTTTATTGAAAACAAATGTGTTACTTGTTTTGTGGCCGTTCATTGGAGGATGACGATTTTATTGGCAGGTGAAAATGATGACCCGCGGTGGATAATCATACGTGTCTGTTGAGGAGTTCATTTTTCGGGTCGCACCGCCAAAAGAGGGTCATTTCCCAAGTATGCGGTTAAACATTGGTGTAAGCTTTTGAACATTGAATAAATTATACATGCACAACAAAACACATCTTTAAAGAAATAAATGTAAAGGTTTTTACACTGACGGATTCCAATAATGAAAACACCATATTTGAGGATTTCACATTAATGTCGTGAAAAATACAAACAAGAATTAACAATTAATTAAATGACCAAACATCAACAGGAACTCTTTATTGTGGACCCCGTTTCGTCGATTGCTTGATCCATTGGTACTGTAATCTCTTGTAACATTTACCTCAAATCGAAAGAAATCTATAACTTGGAATGTAAAGCTGATAGAAATAAAAACAAACAAACAAACAAACAAACAAAACAAAACAAAAAAACAAACAAAACAAAAAACAAAACAAGACAAAACAAAAACAAAAGAAACCGAAAAAACGAAAAAACAAAACAAATTCATGGCATAAGGATATGAGGTCGCATAGAGCTGATTATCTGTAGAGTTTTGGAAACCGTTTGGTCTTATTTAAACTCGACAGTTGGGAAACATAGGATCTTTTTTTTAATGCCAACAGTTGGTCCAGTTATGGAGGGCCAATGTTAGATCGTTGTTGTGACAGCAATTGTTGATTCAATTATGTAAGACCAATGTTGAATCATTGTGGTCTTAACAACACCGACCATTTGCCAACCATACCAACCAAACGTCAAGGTTGGCCCCACATATTCTTGCTTATTCGTTTAAAACAGTTTCGACGTTTTTCACAACTCTTAACTTTTTTTAACTTTTAGTGTGAACCCAAAGGTAAGATTTTATTGTTGTAACGCCAACTGTTGGTTCAACTATGTTTGACTAATTTTGATCATTGTCATGCCAACAACGACCAATTGCTAACAGTACCAAACAAATGCCAAATAACACAATACCAATGCCAATTTTGGCCCTACATATTCTTGCTATGTGGGTTCAATCGTATACTTCTAGACAAACAAGATTGCTACGCGTAGCTATGTTCTCCGCCGCTGCAGTAAAGTCGATAAAGTCCCATTTCTCATGTAAAATTTTGCTATTCAAAATGTCGGCAGGATATGATCAACTGCATTTGGTGGCAAACAGCCAAGCAAAATTTCAGCAAAATCCCTTAATTGGATTATGACGGGATGTGTCCACAAAGTCTTCCTATGTTGTAGTATGCATTAAGTCGATAAAGACCCATTACTCCCCTAAAATTTGTCGAATCAAAATAGCAATGCGATATGTTCTAGTATATATGGCAACTAACAATCCTGTAAAATTAGAATGAATTCGGACCAGCAGTTTCTGAGGAGTTGCGTCCACAAGATTTGCCGTTGTATAACAATGTGGAAATAATCAAAGTCCCATAACTCCCACAAAATTTGATGAATCAAAATGGCGATGTGATATGATCTAGTACTATGAGTGGCTAACAATCCTGTAAAATTTGAATGAATTCTGCCCAGCGGTTTCTGAGAGGTTGCGCCCACAAAAAACGTGACACACAACTTACGGACGCACGGACGCAGACCATTACCATGTCCCTCCGTCGCGTTGCGGCGGGGGACAACAAATGTTATAACCTTACCCTTCAGAGTACATCATACTATTCGTCCAAAAGACTTTCGACGTTTTTCAGACCTCTTGACTTCTTTTAATGTGAGTATATACCCGAAGAAAAGATTTTGTCATAAAATTTGAAAGGAGTAGAGCCACGAAGGGCCAAAATCGGCCTAATATCAGATCTTGACAGTATTTGTGTTTTTTATAGAGGACACTATTATTAGGACAAAAATTACTTCAATCTCCAAAATGAACATACTCTGTTGCCATGGCAACGACTTTTTTATAGTTTGCATCTACACCTTGAATTCTGTTCTTTCTATTTAATTCAACTGCTATAAAACTACATACATCGAATATATTGCTACATACAATGCATTTCAATTGTTTCGAACATAAATGACAAATCTTTATGTTATTGGTTCTCTCGTTGCCATAGTAACTGCTATTTTATTACCCAAAAAGGTATAGAATGCTTATTAAAGATGTTATTTCATAAATATTTTCTAGCAAAACATGCATGCTAATTGACTAAAAATGGGTAAACTGTTTACAAATGATTTAATAGCAAGTTAAATGGTAGAATTCTTGACGATTGTCATAATGTTGCCATAGCAACGGGCAATCTTGTGAAAAAACGCATTTTTTGCATTCAAAGTGCTACCAAGTTAAAGAGTTATCTCTTAAATCCAGCATGCCGAATAACCAAAGTGGATCAAAAAGTTTACTAACACTTTGGTCTAGTAAATCAATTCAGATACAACTATTGTACCGTAACCATAGCAACGGGCAATGTTGTCTCAAACCCCTTTGTGTATTCCATATGTTCTTAATGCATATACAAAATCATGTGCAAAGGTAGAATAATAAAAGAATTGACAGAAATGTCAGAAAATTTCACAATTAAGTTAAAGTCAAGTTCAAACATAAATATCATGTTAGACCACGTATTGTTGCCATGAAAACGGAGAAAGTTGAGGAAAAGAAAATCTTCGGCTGCATTGTGTTTAATAATCTCCCCAACAATGCATGCCGACTGAACACATTATGATCAAAAATTTGGACAATACATTTAAGTGTATTTAATGCAATGGCAATCATGAAAAAATTGTCACAGCTCATAGGAAAGCAACTAAACTTTGTATTTCGCAATAAAAAAAGTTCTATACCAAAAGTACAAGGTGATGCCACAAAGGATGTAAAAGAAGCGGATGTGTCACTTTTCCACCTGCAAACACTTTCAGTATTTTGATTTCGGTCCTGGTACGAAAAACCAGTTTTATTTGGAAACATGCAATATATATATATACATGTATATTTATGTATATTTATATACCTTTTTTGGAATTTTTTATGTTTAAAACTAATGAGGATCTTTCTGGTGCAAATCTCTATACTCCGCTAACTTTGGCTACCCGCATTGGTCAATAGTTGTCTGTAAACCAATACACGCTCAGATATAATGATAATTGTAAATGTCATATCAATATGAAGACTAAAATTTACCGAAAAATCCTTCATGCCGTCTACTGTAAACTTTTAAACCTTTGGAATAACTTAAGCCATGAAAGCTGAAGGTAGTGTTTACTTTCGTTGCCAAAGCAAAACTTCAAATCAATTTTTATTTCAGCACAAAATAATTATAATAAGGATGACAGAAAAGTAAATATACTTCACGCCAGATAGAGACATTAATGTAGTGCTCTGAAAACCACCATGGCAACCATTTATATTTCAAAATACCACTACCACGATTGCCCCTGTGGTGATCCTTATGAGGGTGTTTTTCATTTCCTTCTTAGATGTCAACTGTTTTTAAATTCAAAGATGTGAACATTATGCCAAAATTAGTAATGACAATCTGAGTGATAAAACGAATTTAATATGATAGTAGACATGCGTACTTTCATAAGACAAACAAATCTTTTCATGTGATATATGCTAGCTTTTATATCCATCTATACCCTTTTTATACCTCCGCCTTAAAAGGTGGGGTATATAGAATCCTTTTGTCCGTCCGTCTGTCAGTCACACTTTCGTTTCATGATGCTTTGAAGGGAAGTTTAATATTTTGAGATAATGTTTCTATTCATAAAATACAGGTCAAGTTTGATATTGACCGTGATCAGATTTTGCGTTCCAGAGTTAGTGCCCTTGATTTAGACAAATTCTAAATTTAGGGTTTCCGGATGATAACTTCAATTAGCTTTGTGAGAAAATTCTTGCAAATTCTAGGATTGCCTATGGGCGCTTGTATCTTTTGTGATGAGCAGATCACCTTTTTCTAGTTTTTTTAATAAACGTATACTTATTTCAGATATTCTAATGTTAAAAGTTGCGTTTTGTATGTGTATATCTACCATGCTGTCATAAATTTCTGCGGTAAAGAAAGGTATATTTCAATTGGTATGACTGATGCCAAATCCTATTGTATTTCAATGCAATAAACTATTATTAAACTAAACTTGGGATAAACACTAAAAATTTAGTTTTTGAAAATTTTTTGTAGGTAGTGTCAAAACTTATACATTGCATAAATATGTGCTACGGAAGTTACTCGCTTCATTTGGAATGACAGTACTGTCCAGCTGTGAACCCCATCATTAACAAAAATATGTAAACATTACATTATTAGCCAAAGTAAATTAGTTTCAAAGAACAGAAAAATATTTGAGTACGGGATTGACCAATTGTGCAGTACATTAAAAGTTGAACAATGAACTTCAAAATTGACTGTTGCTATATATATCGTCATTATCAGTTTCCATTATTATTGGGAAACAGTTACAATTGTCATCAAATATTATACATCTCGTTTTTCCTCTACATTTTGGCTACATTTGCATTTGTTCATGAAAACCATAAAAATATCGAATTTTAAATTCTGCATGAAAATTGTGAAAATCTGGCTTTAATTCGTAAACCTATGTATAAACGGTTTTCGTAGGAGCTGGTTTATAGTTAAAGGTATGCTTAAATCAGAATCCAGGTCTTCTAGATGTATTTTATAGTCTCTAATCCTCTGATATTAATACAGTGCACCTACATTGGTTTGATTTGGGTATCTTAGTTTTATAACTGACATTGCTTAATCTGAACAAGGCCTTATCAATTGATTCTTTGTCTGACACCAGTGAACGCATAGATTTATAACATAAACCATCTTTAAAAATTAAAACTACACGACAAAGAATTGTTTGAAATCGATAAACAAATGATACATTATTACAGACATTTTGTCATGTTGCATCAATTTGAAATACGGCTTAAAATCCGCATGGCGGAGATTTAATT
Source organism: Modiolus philippinarum (assembly GCA_002080025.1). Taxonomy (NCBI): domain Eukaryota; kingdom Metazoa; phylum Mollusca; class Bivalvia; order Mytilida; family Modiolidae; genus Modiolus; species Modiolus philippinarum. Next base: position 16,158 of record MJUU01073338.1, on the reverse strand, counting down.
AATACCAAACCATGTCCCTTACTTTTCTGGAAACTGATGAGAATGAAAATAAGTATATAACCCGAAGAACTTCGACGATGATTAACAGAATGACATCAAACTTGAGACAAAAATGAGAGACACAGTATACTAGAAATTGGTAGTCGGAAAATGCTCGCGGTTTCGGCTCCTGCTGGAAATTATACTGTCTCCTGACAAAACCAGTATCGTACCCACTATTTCTATGTTTCTTGATTTTTTAGCTGTTGACAGTATATCCGTTAGAAACCAGTAATGACCAAGTATCTTCAGAATCGGTCTAGTGGATTTGTAGAAACATCAAGACGAGAATGCATAAGTTCAAAATGATGCACTTAAAACATTATCATGTGGTGTGTTTTTTTTCAAGTGTGAAAATTAAAACTGCCAAAGGCATATTTAATAGGGCATTTCATTTACTTCGAAATTAACAATTTTTGGCAGTATGGTTTTTATACAGTTGTGTTGTTTCAGTCTGTCCAGCAGTGGTTAGTGAAAACGCCTAAAAAGATACAGATTTTTTTTCTAGACATTCCATATATTCCAATTCTATTCTGAGCCGGTAACTGACAATTAATACTAACTGGAACTTATGCAAGTTGTGCATTCTTTCGCCCGTAATAGACCTCATACATTTTTGTATTTTGTATTGGTAAATGTTAGATTCCATTTGCTTTTGAATATATTTATTCAGTCTCGGAATTTCTGCATACATAAGCTCGGTTCGTTCCGATATCGCACAACCAAACACACAGTCACTCGAAATTATACTATGTACACAAGTGTATACATGTAGTTTAATATAGCTATACTAAAAATAAAGTATCTGTGATATATAATTGCATAGAAAATCGTGACAAAATTGTTCCATATTACCATATACAATATTAGAAAAATGCACCAAGTTGGTAAACAGGAAAAATGAAAACAGGAGACAGGTGTAATTCATTACACTCCTACCTCAAGGCTGTCATTCGGTTACGCCGATAAAAATGATCGTGAGGGATTTGTAACGGCGGTTAAGTCTTGAGACCGGATCGTGAGGGATTTGGTGACACCATCGTGAGGGATTAAATTGACAATTATTTTGAAAAAACTTGAAATTTTGAAAAAGGAGAGAACTTACATGGAAAAAGAAATGTGTCTGTCAAAATGATTATTATCAGACTATCGCTTAGGACCAAAAAATATTTAAAAGGTATAACATGCTACTCAGAATTACAAAAGGCGACGTTGAACCCTACTGACTTTTGATTCGTAGCACATTTTTTGCTCTTTTTAGAAAAATGCCTTTGCCCATTGTTCAAATTTCTGCTACAACCTATATTATTTATATGATGCTTACTAATGATGGGTTTGCTTTTTGTACTAGGTAAACGATAAATACAAAAATATGATTTTGTGCATATTTATCCAAGAATGATCGTGAGGGATGAGGTGACGAAATTTATGATCGTGAAGGATTAAGCTTAACCATAATTGTAAGAAAAGAAATGTGTTTTTTTTCTCCTTTTCATTTTTGTATAAGTGCATATATATTTTTCTTTAATGTGCCTTGCTCGTGTTATGACTTTGTTTCTTTGTTTTTCCAATATTCATGATATTGCGATTGTCTTTGGATTGTTCCTTCAAGACTGACAGTTCGGTTCTCACTTACTATATTCAGCAATATTACGATGATATCAAAAAGCACATTAAACAATGGTAAGATGCTAATTTTAGGTATTTTCAAAAGTGCAGTAACGCATTATTCTTGTTCCCGCGGGAATGTATATTCACTATTGAATCAAATTGTCGGATTCCTTAATTCATGTCGTTTGCGTCTGTGGTCTCAAAAAGATTTTAAACTTAATGTTTAGAATTAATTCGAATGATATTCGATTGACCTAGAATACTGGAAAAGCTCTTAAAGGGACCAGCATAACACACTTTTAACTGAGAAAAATTTTTTTATCAGCATTTCGTTGGAATTTGTTTTATGAGCGTGATTCATGTATGCTCTATATACATTTCTGTTATGGTGTAATTGTGCTTGAGAGAATTTCTCATATGGATGTACTAGCATATCTTTTAAATCTTGACATTTTTATTATCTTTTTAATATCAAATTATTATTCTGACCACCTGTTTGTTGTGCACACAACTCATGTTTTTATTATGCCAAGTTTTCATACTTTTGACTCGATGAGTGCCCTGTGTTTGTTTAAATGTTGTGAAATGTCTTCTGTTATTCTTTTGTCGGGCAACAGAGGACAGCGATTGCACACTTTGCCAGTTGATTTTATGTTTGTTGACAACACCGCATTCTTGAATGATCATGAAGCATGGTTGTAGCGTTGGTCGACAATTAGCAATGAATTCCACTCAAGCGGTGCTAGGGACCGTCTTGAACTTACTATGAGGTATGAGCAAAGCTCAATGTTGAAGGCCTTATGGTTATTTCAAGATGAAGAACAACAATAAAAACTTTCTTCCATTGCTTTATATTTACACGTATTTATAGAGGTTTGTCTCATATACATTTACTCCATACCCCTTCATTTCTTATTTTAGGTCTCAATCCTGTTTTTTAAGGCAAACTATTATATAAACCTTCCTTTGATAGAAAATAACACATAAAATCAACATTTAAATCTAAACATCTTATTTTTTATTAGGCTTAAACACTGAAAGAAATGCGAGCATGAGTCTTTGAAGCAGTTTAGTGTAAAATGAAATAACATTTGATATTAAAATAGGAAGAAGACACTAGTTTCTAGAAATGGCCATGAAAATAATAAACAAACACGTGTGCACAAAAATAACCCTGTGTCATCCCCATTTTTAGTCGAACTTTAAGGGTATTGTATGTAATTCTCGATAACCTACATTTCTGCATATGAGGAGACATTGTGCAAAAATATAAGGAGAAATCATGCACATCAATAGGTGGCATAATTTAAAAAATGGCCATGTACAGAATTACAATCCATTGTAATTTTACTGTTTATTCAATTGTGTTCTGTGCTTTGCCTAGACTGGAAATATTTTCAATGTGTATTTAATCCATACTATTCTGTCACTCTGTTTTATCGGGTGAAAAATAATTTGAAATATAAAGACAAAATTACGAAAGCCGGAAGGGGACTTCCGAGTTCCGACTTCTTACTTCTAACTTCGTACTTCTTACTTCTTACTTCGATGTTGCAATCCGGAAAGGTAGCCTTTCCGGATTGCAACATCGACTTCGGTATTTAATTTTGTCAGTTTGGTTAAGACTGAAAGTTTCATAGTTTATGACTTGTCACGAAATCAATAAATATTGATTGATAGCTTAAATGGTGTTAGACCTTCTACTAGCAATATTTGAACTATAATTCAAGACGATAACAATCAATCTGGGAACAGAGAAACGCTGGGAAGGGAGTAATTTTGAATACCACTGAATAAAGGGGTTGAGGGGCAGGGGTTAGCCTTACCTCTGGTTACCTACTTCTTGGGCGTGAAAGGTCTTGTATTTTTGTATTATCTGGGTCCTGAAGAACCCATCGTGCATGTCATCAATCTTATAAATTTGTGGCTTTCACGTTAAATATTCTATGAAGTCACGCATCACGCCTATTATAAAGGGGTATTTTTCACGATTCCAGCTCCAAAAAAAAGGGCCCGGACACCTTCAAGACCCCCTTTTATGTCTTAGATAACAGCAGTTTAGGGTATGCATTTTGAAATATAAACTAATTCAATTGACAGAAAACTTCATATATAGGAAATCGTGTTCAATTTTGCAATAGTCCTTGGAAGATAAATTCTTGCGATCGGAAAAGATTAATTTGGTTTTTGTTCATCCTCTTTTTATACACCCCTTCGAGACGATATAGGTTGTATGGTGGAACTTAGTTCATCAAGGTAAGAGTGATAAGATTGGGAGGAAAATTTTATCACCCAGTCCAGAAAATCAAGGAAGTGGATGCATGGATACAAACACATTTGCTGGATTTTAACTCAGAGCAGTGTCAATACATCCTTAAATCTTCCCCTTCCTAGAATATTATGACTTGCAATTGTTTATTATAAAGGGATGAACGATACAGTTCTAATGATCAGAGTTTGGAGCTCATTCCCTGCTTCAGATGTTTGTTATATAAATATATTTCGAAATATGTCCATCTTCTAGTACTTCTAACTTCTTACTTCTTACTTCTAACTTCTTACTTCTCACTTCATTCCCTGCTTCAGATGTTTGTTATATAAATATATTTCGAAATATGTCCATCTTCTAGTACTTCTAACTTCTTACTTCTTACTTCTAACTTCTTACTTCTCACTTCTAACTTCTTACTTCTTACTTCTTACTTCTAACTTCTAACTTCTTACTTCTTACTTCTTACTTCGATGTTGCAATCCGGAAAGGCCACGCTGACTTCCGTATTAATATTGTCAATGTAAGTTTCATTATATTATTCCTCTAGTTTATGACTAATATGCAAAGGCAATAAAAAGTGATTGATGGATCAAATGGCGTTGAACGTCTTTATTTTAACATTTCAGCCAAAATCCAAGACGAGAACAAAATCAACGTAATTAGATTAATGATGAAGGGCGAGTCAGCCTTGCAGTCCGTTACCTACATACTACGGGACTGTTGCAAGGATTCCTTAACGTGAACGATAGTGCAATTTTGTGTGTAATAAGCGATTTGTTTTATTTGCATCATGTCCAATAAAAATATCGGGTAAAGGTGTGCATTAACCTTTAACACATAGATTCATTTTCAGTTGATTTAGATACACGCAGGTTCCAAGATTTATGGAAAATATCCTTTTAGAGAAGAGTACTGAAAGTACCTCACATTCGTTTTAGAATTTTTCAAAAATCAACATTAAAATCTACCCCTCCTGGAATACTAGGCAAGTAAAGGGATGCACCATAAATTTTAAGGATGAGAGTTGGGTGTTCATTCCCTGCTCTACATACTCAGTGTCGTATATCTTTCAAAATATTTCTAACATCTTGCTTCTTACTTCCAACTTCTTACTTCTTACTTCTAACTTCTTACTTCTAACTTCTTACTTCTTACTTCTAACTTCTTACTTCTTACTTCTTACTTCTAACTTCTTACTTCTTACTTCTTACTTCGATGTTGCAATCCGGAAAGGTAGCCTTTCCGGATTGCAACACTGACTTCGGTATTAATATTGTCAATGTTCGGACTGAGGTTTCATTATATTATTCCTCTAGTTTTTGAGTAATTGCAAAAGCAATAAAAATTGATTGATGGATCGAATGGCGTTTAACGTCTTAATTTCAACATTTCAGCCAAAATCCAAGATCAAGACATCAGGGTGAAGAGGGAGTCAGCCTCGCTACCCGTTAACCTACATACTACGGGACTGTTGCAAGGATTCTTTAACGTGAAAGGTCTTGTATTTTCGTATGTTATAAGCGATGTGTTTTATTTGCATTATGTCTAATAAAAATAGTGGGTAAAGGTTTGCATTTAGAAATATAAACTTATTCAATTTTCAATAACAAATTGTAGATACAGAAAATCGTGTTCAGCTTGCATCGGCCCCAACTCTATAATCCCGAAAAAAAGTTTTAATTAATCTTTTTTTAGCTCACCTGACCCGTCCGTCCGTTAATTGTTCACATTTTGATCATCTCTTCTGAAACCAATTAAACAATTCAAGCTAACTTTACAGGAATAATCGGTATTGAAGGCGATTAACAAAAACTGCTCATTCCGTTCTGATCCAACACAAAACATACCTGCCAGCGAGGAACATAGTTTAACATTGGACCCTATTGGAAAAACATCATTTTCGTCATCTGCTCAGAACTTATGGAAGCAAATTCAACCAAACTGTACTGGAATGATGTCGTATGGATATATGGAAGTTCCTTTACAAATGTACAAGGCTTGCACAAGGATTGCACATTTTGTTCCGATCTGACAAAAAACATGGCCGCCTGTGCGGAACATATTCATGCAAAGAAATCAATACACTTCTTAAATCAAAAGCCCCCNCCCCCAGCGTTTACCATTTTCCCAGATTGATTTTGCAATTTTTCAAAAATCTGTTCTCGTCTTGAATTAAAGTTGAAATATTTCGCTAGTTAGACTTTAGACACCGTTTTATCGGTTGGTCAATTTTTCTTGCTTTCGCATTTAGTCCTATTAGACATGTTACGAAAGATGTATATGAATAAGCTTATACCGATGAATATGTTGAAGTGTAATAAACAGTGTGGGATAGTCTCAAAATAATCAATTCAGTAAATAAAAAGCAGAATTCATGCGTTTCAGGAAATTTAAATTCTCAGTCAATTCGAAATGTCCGTCAACCAAGTTCAACTATTTGATAAAGATTTTATCTTCAATTTTCACACGCTATCTCATTACTTAATACATTTCCCTGCTTTAACAGCATTTTAATTTTCGAATTTTCGAATTACACACTAGAACGAAACACGACGACACTCTTGACATTCCTTTATTTCAGTTATTTGTACTTTCCTTTTTCGCTGCGGGGATATAATTTACGTACCTGGTGTCTTTTTTATTTAGAATTGTTGACCTAATTGAATAGATTTTGATTTTTTTTCTTCAATATTACACAGTCTCTTCCAAAGTCAAACCCTTGTCCGGGACTCGTAATAAAAAAGACTTACTAGTATTGCTGGACCATGTTTGGTGACTCTATCTTTTTTTTCCAAAAAAATTAGTATGAAGTCATTGTGTATGCGACTACAATATATATAGAATAATTTATGTATTTTATTCATGTTTAGGGGCAGTCAATAACCCGAAGCACATGTGATTAAAAAATATAGCTGCAAAACCATAACATATAGGCATAAGGCGATTAACTTGTGTAAGACACATTAAATTCCATTGTGAATTCGACTACCTATAATTCTTATCATTTCATGTCCTGTGTGTTTCCTCATTCCGAAAAAGGTTAAAAAACAATTACCAAAAGACGTATATTTCACTCCTGCCTTTAAAACTAACTAAATAATATTTTTTTACTTAATGGATCTGTCGAAGATTTACAATTTGACCAAGTGCTCTCGTGCATGTGTAATTCGGATCCGTTTAAAGTATATCTTGATATATTTTTATTTTAAATTTTTGGATATTTAGGGACCGACCATTTAACTTGAAAAAAGGGGGGGGGGCTATGGTTTTTTTTCTAAAAAATATTTTGGATCTGATTTTATGTGAAAAAAATATTTTGGCTGCCAAAATGATGAAAAAAAAAATTTTCTGAAGAAGGCTTTTTGCCCAAAACATAATGTTAATTTTTGCAAAAAAATATTTTGTTGATACACGTGAAAAAATTAAATAAATTTTTTCGCGCTTCACGCGAAAAAAATTTTCTATCCAGAAAAGTAAACCATAACCCCCCTTCAGGTTAAATGGTCGGTCCCTTATTTACAACCAAGTAAATTTTTCATTGAATTATATAAATTACATGTAAGAAAGTTTTCAAAAAGATATTAACAATGAAAGGGTATGGAGTAAATGCACATGAGACATAATCTCTACAAATACATGATTAAACCAAGCAATGGAACAACTCTTTTATTGTCGTTTTCCATATGTTATATGGACTATACATTGATTTTCATTATTAATTGGCTCATGGTCGTGTCAGGTCAATATAATTGATTGAAAGTATGCTTAACTAACAAGAAGTTGATTGACAAAAGACGGAGTCGCAGCAAGCTTTCAAACAAGAAATACCATTTAAAACTATCACAATAACACAATTTATTTGGTAACAGGTGAAAGATTAACGGATCACCAGACATACTAACTATTCGAGCCGACCGTACATCAGACAACTGTTTCATTCTTCAGTGTGTGATTCTCGTTAAGGGTAGTGGCATATATGGGTAGCAAATTACTTGTCATTAAAATACATTTATTTTCTACCTAATCTGAAGGACTTTAAAATGCGAAACAAACTTGTGAAAAACATTACCATGAGTCTATGTTAAATAGTTTAAATACCGGCTGTTAAGTATTGATCTAGTCTAACTAAAGAAAGAAAAATGTGTAATCTGCATGGGTAAAGTGCTTCTAACACAATTTATTGCAATCTGAAAGTGCAACACAATTCTTAGCTACACAATCAAAAAAAGGAATAATATGATGTACAATAGATGTTTTGAGATTACCCCTCTTTAAATCGGTCGTTCTAGACATAAATGTGGACATACTCGTAAACATAATACCTTTTGTAACATGTCTATTATGCTAGGATCAATATAATGAAGAGTCTTACTTATAATCAAAGTAATGATATTATTAAATACCGGGTTGAATGTCCTTTGCCTGTCCAGGTTGCAACTTGGAAGTTAGAAGTAAGAAGTTAGAAGTAAGAAA
>MJUU01073333.1:23736-35681 GCA_002080025.1 Modiolus philippinarum | reverse complement strand
AAATTTTTATTCCTTATCCATTTTTCAACATTTCCATAAAAAACTTGAACTAAAACATGTTTGAATTAAATCTGTAGCTGGATATACAGAACGCAGAAAATAACCAAGGGAGATAATTTGATAAAAGAATTTCATATAGATATCACTAGAGAAATTAGCATTTCAAAGTTTACCTCACTTATTTTAACAGTGACAAATAATTTTTACTTTTTTATGCAAACAAAATAATGAGTTTAAAACACAATGCAAATATAAACGAAATCTATAATAGATTTTTAAATTTATCCACTCATATATTCATTTTCCTTACCATTCTTTGTAAAATCCTTAAATTTTCAATTTCATTTTTTGCACTTAAATGCGCGGTAACCCTCAAATTTTATTTTATATTTTGAATAGTGATACGATTATGTCTCTACACATAAAATTTCACAAAATTCTATATTCTGAAATTAATACCCTGCAGACACCTTAACAGCAAAGTCAAATTCTACAAAAGAGAAAATTTATAAGCTTTGTGAGGTTCGTATAACTGGGATTTTATACAAACACCAAATTAAAAAGATTAATGCTATTGTTCGAATCTGTTTAAAAGTGTCAAAAAGGGGAAATTAAATTTCATTTAGATGTACCGAACAAATTATAAAGATATGAACCTACAAAATATTTTTTTTGTTTATTTACAAGTTCCTGAGATGTTGAATCATTCGGACATTCTAAAATTACAGAAACTGATAAACAAATGCAGTAATTAAGTAGTTTATAAACTGGTATGCAAATATTTGGATTTTTATATGCACTGATGAGACATAAATATTGTCGAATTTTCAATATGCATAATTCAAGAAATGACCTTACTTATACTAGTATGTAGTTTCATATGAGGCCCATGCACGATTAAAAAGTTTCCGCACCGCTCTTCATGTTTTCACAAAAATATTTTACGGTAAATCAAATTGGAAAAATGGAAATAACAGGAAACACAACCACCTGTACGAAAAAAACATTATGAAAATCCTGAAGTAAAGCCGCAGTCACTGAAAAAATAAAATGAAAATTTTCACATTTGACATGATTTTATATTCATTTACCTTGTACAGCATACATTCTTCCCTCTGAAACACTATTATGGGCATTATCTTCCCTGTGATTTTTATCAAGTTCATCTTGCACTTGGCACACATATTCAATTCCCCTTGAATCTTTACGAATTTCAAAAGTTTTTTTGTCCATTTGTCTCAAATTTTCCCTCCCACGCCGGCACAGAAAAAACATGACATCGAACCATACTTTTTGTAGACCGGTGCATTTATATTTGTAACAGGACTAATGTATATTTGTTTAAGTTCATGAGCTTCTAGTGCAGGGATATGATCAACCTGTCTTAAACCTTCACGCTTTAATTTTACTGTAATTGCATGAAATACATCATTAGCTTTTTTGAAAGCCGGATCTTTCACGATGTCAATAGCATATTCTTGTGTGAAATGCCTGTTCAGTGCGAATCGGATAACTGCTCAGTTTGTATCTACTACCATCTTTTTTCCTAGCGTCTACGTAGAATCCAGAAAGAAGTTTATTAATCTCAACTTTGCTATAGGTGGAAATGTGCGGACTCCTATCTGTAGAGAAAATATATTGGTTCAAACACATTAATGCAGCTTTTGTCGAGTATTTTGTACTTTGGCAGTCCTTATCGGCTAAAATTGCCTCAATATCGACCTCCGTGCTACTCCCAAAACGAGCAGCCGCCATGATTCCAAACGACAACAATACAAGGGAAGTAATTCAGTAGATATTTTTTTCGACGTGCAAAAGCGCTCCATATTAAAAGGGTTAATTTGTCCCACGCGCTGATACGCAAACAGATATTTACTCTACGTGCATTTTGCATCGGGAAAAAAGGGTTATTTCTTCTCAGAATAAAAAAATACTGTTATTATTTACCACATAGTTTTTATAGTAAAGTATAATAATATTACTTAAGGCTGTAATTGAATACATTCATAAATGTCAATCTCTGCCAAATCAGGATATTAGTTAGCTAGAGATATGTAAGTTTGTATGTATATGTTTATGAGTTATGACCATTTATTGTAAATGTGTTTACACTAATAAAAATATTGTATCTTGTATTGTAATGCATGAATCCCATTGACTAATGTACATTAAACAACAAAGATATTTTACCTGGATCACTGTCAAGTATGCATTGAATTTTCAAAAAATGTCAATATGTTTACAAATATGGTTGTCTTTACAGAAGCAGTAGTTTAAAAGTATTGCTTATGGATCATAGCCAGAAATCAGTATCGGTTTGCTCATTTGTATATTCGGGTATTAGAATCCCATTGAACTGATGAGCAAAATAACGAAAAACAGCAACATTCACTTAAAAATACCGCCGTGCGCGGTCCCGGCTGAAGAATAGGCCCGCAGGATCCTCTGAGCTTGGAGTATGAGCCATCCTAACAGAGGACCCCGAGGGAACCCCGGGATATAGAAATAGGACCCAGTATCTCCGGCTTGCGGGGTGTGACCCCTCCTAAACGGAGGCTGACCCCGAGGGTCCCGGGATATAGAAATTGGACCCATTCCGTGGTTGTGCGGGATTAATAAATACACAACCCATCTTTCGGATGGGATGTAAACTCAGGTCCACGTGTTGGAAGAAATGCCACGCTTCCTGCACGTTAACCATTGTAGCAAGCTCTTTTTGAGTGGTCCGTAGGTGATCGGCTACAAGGTTAAATTCCCCGCCCCTTTCGTCTCGCCCTACTTTTCCAGTGGCAGTCAGAATTTCCCGTCCCATGACCCTTTCCATACCTCAAAGTGATTATTTATTAAACTTGTTCTCGTCTTGATATAGCTGAAATATTGCTCAGTAGACGTTAAACAATATTCAATTAATCAATCAATCCATACCCCAAAGTGATTTTTTATTAACAAATAAAAGTGACAACAAAAGTCCGAATCGATCAAAGGAAGAGACCAGTAAGGAAAATCCATATAACATTCGACTGAATCAGGGAAACACTATCCGACGCAGAACATTTTTGGCAAGCCGTCATATTCCCGACTTGGAACGGACATTTTATAAATAAAAGGGTGGGTTAAACCAGGTTTAATGATGCATCAACCTCCCGCTTATATGACGACTAACTATAGGCGAATTTGTTCTCAAAAACAAGTTTTGGTTTAGGTTTCATTTTTTAAACCGGTTTTGGTTTTTTTTATTAGGGCCAAATTAGTTTTTAGTTTAGTTTTAACCATAAAACATGGCGACTGACAAAAGAAAAATGATGTGGCCTGTCCTTCAGCAGTTTCTTGATGAGGAAAATGATGACGACGAGATATTGTGTGCAACGGCAATTAGGTGTTAACATGTCGGCATTTTGTAGTGTATTTCGATTTCTAAAATCCCCGTGTGCTTAATTACGTTGAAACTGTTGTACCAAATTACAGCAATGACGAATTCCGGAAGCGTTTTAGAATGAACAAAGAAATATTTTACACATTAGTTGAACAATTGAGAGGAAGTAAAGAATTCACTTTTATAAATGGAGAGAAACAAGTTTTAATTTTTATAACATACCTCTCCAGTCAGATGACACCTCGAACAATCGCAGATCTCTTTGGGGTATGTGAATACTCCGTATTCGAAATTGTTAAATGTTTTGCGCCCGCAATTTGTGAACGGCTCCTTGCTAAATATATACGATGGCCTCAAAACTATCAAGAGGTTAGAGACAAAGTCAGGAAATTGAAAAAGAAGGATTTTCCAGGAGTAATAGGCGCAATAGATGGAACCCATATTCCGATCCGGGCTCCAAAGGAGTATGCTGAAAACTATATCAAACGGAAATCTTTTCATTCCATTATACTTCAAGGTATTTGCGATTCTGACATGCATTTTTTAGATGTGTTTTCCGGATGGCCTGGTTCGGTACACGATTCCAGGGTGTTTAAGAACTCACCAATTTTCAGCAAATTTGAAAATGATACAGAAAACATGTTTCCAGGTAACTCACATTTGTTAGGAGATTCGGCATATTCGCTGTTGCAATGGCTGATGACACCGTTTAAAGACTATGGTAATCTGAACAGGGCTCAGAAGAAGTATAAATATGTACACAGCAGCACAAGATTATGCATTGAGCATGCTTTTGTTGCATTAAAGGGTAGATTTAGGAGATTAAAGTATCTTGATGTTTTGGACATTCAGAAAGCTGTTGAAATTATTTTGAGCTGCTGCGTTCTACATGAACTTTGCCTGTCAACAAATGATCCAATGGATGAATTTATTGAAGAGGGTGTAATTGAGAATGAGGAGATTAACAATTTTGTTGAAGTCCAAAATGCAACTGAGGATGCAGTGTTAAAAAGAACAAATATAATGAATAGTCTTGCATAGTTTCTTTCCACCAAGATTTGAATGTGAAAAAAAACTTCTGTATTAAATACAACATCATACCAACTTTTCTAGTTATTGGTTGTAGGCACTATCATTTTGTTGTTTGTTTTGCCAAATCAGCTTAATACATGCATACACAATGTATGTACATTGTATCATTATTATTATATATATGTTGTGTACAAGTTGCAAAATCATACAAGTTGCAACATGTACAAAATTATTGTACAAGTTAAGAAAAAAAATGCATACCCTAAACATTATCAACTATTACAAAATTCTTGCAAGGAATGTGAACTTCTTAGTATATTTATCACATAAAGCATTTGCGAGGGCAGTCAATTCAAAAAGTTTGAAGCTTTTATGTCAAGTAATAAGAAGGTTATCGGTTTGCAAAGTTTGATGTCTTGATTTCTGTCAAGCCGTTTTTGAAGGTATAATAAAGGACACATGATTTGTTTATTGTTGAACATTCCAATCAATTTCTTGTGACAAGAACGTGAGGTTCAAATTTTCATAAGAATTGACATTTTTTAATATTTCTTCATGGAAAGTAGCTATGTCGAAATTTTTCTTAACTTGTACAATAATTATGTACATGTTGCAACTTGTACACAACATATCTAAGTGTCCAATAGTTAAATTGTATACAAAAATACATGTATGTCCAAAAACCAAAAAATGTCCTGAAAACCTGATGGTGTTGGAGAATTTTTGGACATATATATATATAAAACATTCTCCGTGTTTGAAGTGTATGCTCTGTTTTTTACCAGTTATGGTGTACTTGTTCATGAGAGAATGTCTCATGTATACACATACAAATTTACATTTTTGGCTTTGTAACTACCAAATTATGTATACGTCCATCTGTTTACATATTGCCCGCATCTCCCGATTTTATTTGCCAAGTTTCCTTACAATTATCTTGATGAGAGCCCTGTATTCGTTTGTATGTTGTTGCTGCTTTTGTATTTAAGTCTTTGTCGGGTAACGGATGACAGTAGTTGTATGAAAACTTTGCCAGGTAGTTTTGTGTTTGTTGACCTAACCCCGCACCCGTGACACTATATTAAAGACGGATGTAGCGTTGATCGGCATCTAAAAACTAATACCGCTTAAACCGGTGCTAGGGGCCATCTTGGGCTCGCTATGAGGTATGAGTTTTTGCTCATTGTTGAAGGCCTCATGGTGACTTCAAGATGAAGAACGACAATAAAAGCGTCGTTCAGATGTTGGTTTTCACCACGTATTATTTGAGACGTTGTCTCATGTACATTTACTCCATATCCTTTTAATAATTATATATGGAGGATAGCATTTTTTTTTTTGCATCAATTGGCCAATTTGTCTATATAAGTTGTTTAGACCTCCTTTAAAATAAGAAGTTTCTGAAGGAGTGTTACACTGGTCTAATCTGTCTACATTATCTTCAACTTATACATAGGCAGATCAACCCCCTTTTTGTCATTGAAATCATTAAAGCGTGACCAGAGTGGGCCCACTCTTTAGCCAGTCAGTGGGCCCCGCTGATGGAAGTCCCTGGATCTGCCATGGTTATATAACCATTAATCGGTCAAAATAACATTTTAATACCCCTAAACGTAGTTCTTGGTATATAGGTTTCACTATGTCTATACGGCAATTAGGAAGTGATTGGCAGCCATTTTTAAAAATTTGCCTTTTTCCAAATGTAGTTTTGGGCATATTTTCGTGAAAATTTGTATACTTGTTGTCTAGGGTATATGAAATAAAATGCTCTGTTGAGCGCAGCTTGAAAGGACCGCAGCACCTTGAAAGAACCGCAGCACCTTGAACACTTTTGAACATTGCGGGTTAAAGGTGGATGGTCTATAGTTTTTGACCTATGCAGTTATTGTTATCTCACCAAACATCTTTGTCACATGCCTCATTCAGTTGGACTTACATAGTTATTGTCATAAAAATGTGTACAAAAAGAAACATGGATACCATTTACACATTTTGTTGCCAGAATTTTATGTGGAATAAAATAAAAAAATAATCATCAGGTAAATTTTGCTGTCGTATAAAAATTGTTTGGATTTTTCAAATTTGCCACCATTTCAAAATGGCCACCGTTCAAAGAGGGGTACCCGGCACCTGAATCGGTGTTCAGGGGCTTCGGCTACAGAGCTGCCGGGCGGGTCCCCAGGTGGTGGATAGGGGAATGCCCTGTCTATGCGGGGTAGTCAGGTCATAATACGGAAAGCCTGACCGCGAACCATTGTAGCCAAACTGTGTCGAGAAACGCCACGCTCCATGCAGTCTAAAGACCCCTTCTATATTTCTCTAAAGAGAGTAGACGCACTGGGTGTCGTATGGAAGGCTAAATTTCCTGCCCCTACCCTTTTCCAATGGCAATCATTTTTAGTCTGAAAAATTATTTTTTCTAGAAGGTTGGAAGTTAGGTAAAATTAATTAGTCTTTTTTTTGGCCTTATCGATATAATATTTGTATTCACATTTTAACATAGACTAGACAAATATCCAGAACAACGCCAAATAATTTTATTTTTTCTGGTCCAATGGAAATCATTATTTTTTTTTTCAAAAAAAAAAATCCCAGCCCCCCCCCCCCCCATATGAAAATGGTTGTTTCCTTATCAGCACTATAATTTAATGAGATAAAATCACGATCTTTGAGAAGTGTTTGGCTGACATTTTAAAAATGTTCGAAATTACATGAATTTCTTCACTTTTTTTTAAACGTTAACGCCTCTAAAACTACTGAACTGGTTTTAGCCAAACTTTACACATTAGTTCTACAGAGTAATGGCACTAACTCTATTGTTTCATTTTTTTTTTCAAAATAACTGCCATTTTAAAATTGACGGACGTAAAGTGATGACAAAAGCTCACATGGCCATGTGAGCAAAAAACTACTGAACAAAATTTGATGAAACTTGGTATGTTAGTAGAGACCAGTTAGTTGTACAACTTTGAAAAATATCAAAATTATTCCCAAGATGACTATCTTACTACCTAACTATTTTACTTGGATCCCAAGTGAGTGATTCAGGCCCCTGTGGGCCTTCTTGTCTAGAACTTATTGAAAAGGCTTTTCGAATATTATCCTTTAAACGAGATTTCAGTTAAATAATAAATGATTTAATAACTGAAAACATATGTGGCTTTTTTAAAAATAAATTCAAACAACATGAACATGATGAACAAACAAGTTATTGTATTGTCCTTTAAAGATCATGGCAATTTAGTTTGGTTTTGAATCAGAAAATGCATTAATAATTTTTTCAAGTAATTCTAACTTTCTTTCTTCTTTCCTCATCTTGTCATCATGATGGGTCTTAATTACATCTATCAAGTTGTCTTGATCATCCTTAATTGTTGCCAATAATTTCAAAATTTCATCATTGGGTTTGCTTTTCTTTGGTGGTGGGGATTTGCCAACCTCCTTGTCTTCTGGCAATATCAAAGTTTCAGACTCTTTGCTTTTGTCAGTCTTTTCTATCAATTTGGAACTTTCTGGAATAGAACCTAAAGCACATACATTTGGTCTGTACCCATAATAATCTTGAAGTTCTTCAAAAAAGGGCATTCCTTTTTTACGCTCATTGCCAGTTTTTCTGTTGTGATCAACAGTATCTCTGTACAGCTTAGTTGAATTTTCCATTTCTGTTCACATTGACTGGGGGGTGAAGCGAAAATTTAGGCTTGTTATCTCCTTACTTATTTTTGTCCAAACATCTTTCTTTTTGATTGATGGTTTTGTAAACATTGTTTGATTTTCTTTGTGCAATTGAATCAATGACAAAGTAGCTGCCTTATACCAAAGGTTATATTTAACAGAACTTTCAGTTGTTGGCTGGCTTGGTTCCGATGATGAACCATCTACATTCTCTGTTGATGGTTCTGGATCTTGGTTACTAGTATCCAACTCATCTTTACTGGGATGACTAGATTCTGCTGAAAATAAAGCAAAAAATAATTTATAAAAAGATAATTAAAAGGAATATAATGAATATGCACTAATACACAACCGCAAAATTAAGAAAATATCACAAACATGCAATTAATAGTAGAGGTGAAAAGTTATTAAAAATGAAAAGATATGGAATTTTCCCTGGAAAGACGCCAACCCACATCTTGATATTATACAATTATCACCTTATTTTGATTTAGAGTGTGACCTTACGATTTCTTTCCCACAGAAAAGTAAGGTCACACGAGGGATTGTCCTGAGTGTTGCCTTAATTTCGAGGGATGAGAAATTGTAAGGTCACAATCTAAATAGGGTGACAATTGTTAAATTATTATATTCAAGTGAATAAAATTGACAGATTGATTATAGGCGTAAATTAAAAAATTGTTCACAAGTAGTTGACCTTACTATGCGACCCAAAGAATTCTCAAACATCATGTGACGTCGTTTTATCCAATCAAAATGAAGTGTTCCTTTGAGTATATAATATTATACAATTATCACCCTACTTGGTGTGTGACTGACGATTTCTATCCCCGAGAAGGTAAGGTTGATTGATTGATTAGTTAGAGTTTAACGTCCAATGAGCAATATTTCAGCTATATCAGGACGAGAACAAGTTAATCAATTCAAAACAAATTGTAAGTAAAAGAAGAAAGAAATAAAGGTGGAAGGGACAACCGGGGCAACGACTTTTGATTGCCACTGGAAAAGGGGAGAAATGGGTAGGGGCAGGAAATTTAGCCTTCTATACGACACCCAGTGCGTCTGCTCTCTTTAGAGAAATATAGAAGGGGTCTTTATACTGCATGGAGCGTGGCGTTTCTCCACACAGTTTGGCTACAATGGTTCGCGGTCAGGCTTTCCGTATTATGACCTGACTACCCCGCAAAGACAGGGCATTCCCCTATCCACCACCTGGGGACGCGCCCGGCAGCTCTGTAGCCAAAGCCCCTGAAAACCTATTCAGGTGCCGGGAGAAGGTAAGGTCTCCCGAGGGCTTACCCATGGGTGACCTTACTGTTAAGGGGATAGAAATGTCGGGTTGCACATCAAGTAGGGTGATAATTGTAATATTACATCGAATAATCATTAGCTTACCTTGAATGTATATATACATATACAGGATGCAAACGCTCGGTCAATCGAAAAATAGTTTGGTCAACTGTCGCAAGCAGTTGACCCAACTATTTTCGGTTGACCCAGCGTTTTACCCAACAAATGCCCAAATGTCATGTGATTTAATTACGTCCAATCAAAATTAAGTATTCTTTATGAGTGTATAATATAACGAAATAATTTAATTGTGCGTGAAGTGCACTAGGGGACCAAAATATTGGAAGTCAAATTCAATTTTATCAAAGTTGCCGATCCAAATGCAGTAAATATACTGAATTTTACCAAAATATTTCAGTGTTCACAATAAGTATGATACAACTATTTGACTGTAGTAACCCAAGTTTGGTTATGAAGGTTGAACAAAAATTTATAACAGAAAAGAAAGAGAACAACTATAACAACGACATACTGAATTTTTTTACCAGTGTAAGAGAAGATCAACAAACATTGATTTGAATTGTAAAATTCTTCTTTCCTATATAACCTTTGAACAAACGAAGTTCTCAAAAGGTTCACTCCAGTCAACTAAAGTATTGAAGATCCACGGATTAATATCTTTAATTGCATCCTTTCCACCCTCTGTCAAATTCTGCAAAATGTAGTGGTAAATTTCTGTTTTTTTCTTTGTGATTACTGGAATATCTGCTACCCCTATTTTCATAGAAAACATTTGTGCATCTGTTATATTAGAGCTCATGTAAGATTTCTGTACGTCTCGTGTCAAATACTTACGATATCTGGCTGGTACTACAGTGCTCAGGGGACCAACAGGTTCCCCATCCGTATACACACTGTACATGTTAGATGCCACAGCTAGTTCTGAAACAAATAAAAATTTGATAATTGTTGAAAAAGATGGAAAGTAGGAATCAACATACATCCCCTGCCCACCTAGATCTCAGTATGGGATTATATGAATCTAACACCGGTGAAAGGGCAAGATCAAGAAATCTCAGACACCCAAGGGTAAGATTTCAACATTTCTCTGACGAGGCTTGCCGAGTCAGAGAACAGTTGAAATCTTACCCGAGGGTGTCTGAGATTTCTAAAATCTTGCATTTTCAACGGTGTTTGATTTATTTTCTCACTTTTGTAATCACAAACTACGATTTATTCACCTCCATGCCGTCTTGTCATCCGTCGTTCCTAAGTGACGTCAATGACGTCAGAATACGTTGCTTGGTAAATTCTGTCTTGAACCTGGGGGTACAAGACAAGGAAATCTCACACCGCTAAAAATAGGAACTGATCTGTCTCAAAAGTGAGAAAAATTTATGACCATTTATTTGGCTGGATGTAAAAACAGGTAATCACGGGTTACAAAGTTTGCCTCGTTACAACTTATTATCGTTAAATAAAAATGTAGGTCACAGTGACATACTTTAACTTGGATGATGACCTATATCCCCTGATTTGATGATCCTTATATGTATAGTTGCTATGATATTCTGAAGTAAACTCAAATGTAAGTAGAAAATGTAGGTAAACATAGCCTACTTTCACCTGGACGCTGACATACATCATCTGGTGCATCCACATACCGAGTGTGACGATCCTCCCATGTACATGTATAGTTGCTAATATATGAACTCTAACGTAAACTCGAATGCAAGTCGTTCAAGTGGAAAATGTGAAACACAGTGACCAACTTTCATCTGGATGCTGACCTAAATCCCCTGATGCATCCACATACCAAGTTTGATGATCCTACTATATGTAGTTGCTAAGATATGAACTCTGAGGTAAGTAGGTCAAAGTGACCTATTTCTACCTGGATGCTGACATACATCCTCTGATGCCTCCACATACCAAAATTGATGATCCTACCATGTATGGTTGCTGGAGGCTAGGGGTGCACCAATAGTCCCCCCTTAACTTTGTTGAGGTGAACTAAAAATGTTGACAGAATCAAGTTGTAAAAAAATCGGACTAGTCACTGCTGTCCTACATGTAGTTGATAGGAATCCTAGACCTAGTGCAATTTTGGTTTATAATTCTAAATTAAAAAAAAAAACAAATACATGTATGCTTTTGATTGGATGAGACGACCGACTGAAGGAATTTATTTTTGGATAAACACACCTAAGTGGACTACTTTTCATATTCTTACATTCATTAGGGGGTACTTTGATTTATTTCAGTTATTAGGATACAAATGTATATGAGTTTATTCTAATAATAATATATTAAATGGTTGATTATAATTTATTTTAACTTGACGGATAAGACCGTTGTATTTTTGTTGAGGTCAAGGTGGGTGACTAAACAGAGGGTGTCTGGTCTTAGTATTGTTTCCCCGTATAAACCCCGATCTTCAAAATAGAGTGTAGAAACCTACGTTTAAAACAATCATGCATGATATCACAATTAAAAGATTTAGACACACATTTTGGTAAATCCAAGATTTCCAAACGGTGTGTGTGTGTGTGTGTGGGGGGGGGGGGGGGGGGGG